>JAEUWK010000158.1:0-144987 GCA_018524425.1 Podaxis sp. AQ795752 | reverse complement strand
GTAGTACGCCCACCGCGTCTTAGCAGTAGGTTTGCTTGTAGCGGTATATAAGTGCAGAGTTCAACAACAACAACAATCCGAGATCACATGACTTTTCTCACTTGGGAGGGGAATGAGCATAGCAGATATAACGATGAAGGGAGTCCTCATCGGCACAGCACTTATGACGGTGCCACAAGTATCAGTAGGTGAAATGATGATATAGTACTGCACCATACCCGGCGTTGTGATTCCTTGCGATTAAAGCTGCCCCCTCCAACGATAATACATGTATTACGAGGGGCGGGTGGCCACGGATACAGGAACTAAAGACGTACACGTATGGTTTGTCACCAGGTTTATAAAACGGGCGGCTTTGAAGGGAAAGGAGAAGAAGAGCTGCTAACCTTGCAGTATGGCACTAAGCAGGGGGCAGCGGTGAACGAAGAAGGAAGTGGAAACTGCAGAAAAAGCATAGCGGATTGCATCCGGGTGCATTCTGCAGCAATTGAAGAGAGGCGATGGCGGAGGGATGTGGCCAACAGCAAACCGTGCCATAAGGTGCTTTTGGGGCGCTGTCTGGGTCTCAAGACCGGCAAGGTAGACAAGCAGGTTTTTCAAAGACAGCGGATGTCTTCTACCCTAAATTTGTTGGCTTTTGCAACTAAGTGAGCAATAATTATGACATTGTGTTGGAAGACGCACAATCGGAGGTTTTCGAAACACTGGAGGACAATACGGTGATTCTTCAAAGGTCGTATCCCAAACGACAGGTTCCGGTCACACAAACACGGAAGAAGGTAGGAGCGGCTCCTAACATGGTTATGCCGAGAACGGCTTGTTCTTTGGGTGTGGGAAGACTGACACTCTTACGACGCTCATAATTTTCGTAAAAGGTGGCGGCTGAGCTGAGCGTCTGGGTTCTCCGATGAGCGATGGCGCGAATGGATTTATGAGCAGTTTTTCGTCGAGCATCGAGTGCAGAAAGCCAACCTTGTCCTCTTGTACAAGCAGCAGATAAGACTTTCCCTTCACCAAACACACCACGAAGTGCATCGGTGGTCGCTGACAAATTTTCCGGCTCTTCCTTGTGAAACCGAACATGTGCAGTAGAAAGTAAGTCAAGTCATTGGCAGTGGATTCAAGAGATTCCGCTTCTTCTACAGCCTTCATGTAGAAGAAAAAATCGGACTCCAGGTCGGATAACTCGGTGTCAGGCGTTTCCCTTTCGACGTTCCACACCGTTGTTCCGTAAGGTGAAGTTTGGAGACTCAGAGTAGCAAAGAAGGCAGGGACGGATGCATTTTGAATTACAATGTTATGTGCATCGAGCTCATTATTCCCCCATTCGTTGGCGGACTTGGCGGATCGGAGAAGATGCCCCATGGCAGTGGTTGGAGAGATAGAGAGGGCCTAGCAAAGTTTCCTGAGCTCGGTGTATGTACATCTCGACGCCGAAGCTACCTACCCCTTCATTATGAAGAGTTGGTACCCGACCGTTGGAGATTACTATGCAGGATATTCAATCGGTGCAGATACATCATGCCATCAATGACATCGGAGATCTGAGGGCTTTCGTCAAACCAGAATATGTCTGCACAGTATTACTGTCACGAAAGGCATTCCAGAATCTTGCGGGAGCTGCGTTGATGACGCAGGGTTCCATTGCCAATCTAGGGAAAAACAAGGCAGATACCCGAAGGTCTACTGAGCCGGTGAAGACAGGGTGGAAGGAAAACCCAACACACAACAGATTTGCGACGCTGCAGTTTGCACTGGCAGCGCCATTGTATGCAGCTGGGTGACATGGGTGAGCTCTACATAGTCCGCTCAGGATTGAAAGCGCATGTTAGCGAAAACGTGCTCAAGTGCAGACCTAGCTCCAGGCAAGCTTTTGTGCGCGGGTGACGGAAACAAAGAATGTTAAGCAAGACCGCATTGGTGGACTCAGCTGGGGTGGAATGGGCTGCTTGCCTCGCCTCGACCTTATGTCCTGCTGATGGCCCAGCTATTCCCACTTGCCTGATTTGCTATTTGCTCGGTCGACAATGTTGACGTCTCCCACCAGATAACTACAGTGTGCGGCAGGAGCAGGATAAATTAGGGCACGCGTTCTATCTCTAAGAGTAACATGGCGTATACGGGGCTGCTGCGATCGGTTGACTGTGCAAGTGTTCCGGGAACTGAAAGGAACCAAGGGCGGGCTAGTGTTGATGCAGAGGGACAGGGTAACCAATAAGTTGCTTACGACCAAGAATTTCTCCAATCTGTCAACTAGTGAGAAAACAAGATTTGCGGTATAAAAGAGGAGGATAGCGCACCTTGAAGATACCGTATGCCTGGAGACCGTAAATGCCAACCTGGGCTACCTGACCACTCTGAACAAGGCCACGCCAGTACGCGAGCTGGGTCGCGTTAGACCATATTTGACGATAAGCCTCGGCGAATTGAGGGAGAGAAGGGGGTTGGAGAGCCTCGCCGATGTATATACGTTTTGCAACTTCACGGGCAACGGTAAAGTTGTATACTAGTGGCTCCTTGTAGCCTGCGAACAGTCAGCGCAGCACGAGATCAATGAGGTAAGGACGCACCGCCAAGGAGATTACCAATTTTCTGACCAGCCGGGCCGAGGAACTGGACAACGCTCTCCCAAGCCTTGCCAGCGGCCTTCTGGGCACTCGCAAGCGTGTCCTGGGCCCTTTTCTCAGTCGAAGTCGAGCTAAAGCGCACAGAAGTAGGTTTTCTGAGTGCGGAACGAGTGACAGAGTGTCTGAGACTGACAGAGGAAACAAGGGCGACGTTCATGGTGATGAGGGGAGGGTGTTTGGGGCGACCAAGACCACAAACGGTTCAAATTCCGTTCTCGGAGAAATGCGGACATCTTATCTTATCTACTTTCCCTCCAAAATAAGTCGGTCTGTTCTTCAAAGATTAGCATATTTACAAATTGTATTCTCACCATGAACTTTTCATGTTGCCATTGCAGCACACGGGCGAAGCGACACTGCGCAGCCTTTAGCATGAGTCAACCCCGTCTCGAGTACACGAACTCACCAGTTGCTGCCTCCTTGTGCACCCACCTCGGTACAGTTGCTTCCCACAAGCATTGGACCCTCCGGAACAGGGAGTCCCATGGTCTGCAGGATCTGGGCTGCCCGAGGATCGACTGTCTTTGTCACCTCCTGACACCAATGAGTGACTCCGCCAACGTTGCAGCTGCTCCTCGCATTGATCCTCGGCATCCCTTGCACTAAGGCCACGGAGAAGAACACTATTGCAAATAAATGGCGCATGAAACGGTCGCTAACACAAATACAAAACGCATCGGAAAGTAGAAAGGATCATACCGCTTTCATTTTTACCTGCTTCCACTTCGTTAATGCCGTTAGTCGTTGCCTTCTACCGCACTAGATCCCGACCAGCTTAACGTAGATACACCTCGGATCTGCGACGTTAGAAGATTAGTTTAAGCAATACAACTCCAAAACGCCACACCACGCTTCCCTCTTTCGGGATCAATCAGACGTCGAAACGCCTCCAGAAGCACTGACTTGTCTTGTTGAGGACAATTCTTGATTGCTAGAAGTGAGACCTCGTTATTCTTGAACCCACTACAAGAATGCCACTCCGCTTCTTATGCAACAGTGACGGCGTTTGAGCGTTTGTTTTTTTGCACGAGCACATCTTCAGCCCCGCTATGCTGACCTTGAGCCTAGTATTTCGCACCCGCACAGGCTATCGGTCTTCAACTATACTTTTCCTGGAAACCCGACCCAGCGACCTACCAACGGAACCTGCTGTGTCACACGCACTTGTTCTGCATCCCAACATTAGCACAACTTTACACGATCCCCATCCAGTTACATTTATTTATTTGGCGTGTTTGTCTATCCTCGTGTCGCAGTTGCCTCAATCTCATCCGAAAAGATTATTACTCGCGGGTTTTTCTTCGTGGCCACAGTCCAAGTACCATCGCGTATGACTTGACTTCTCTCGTTCTCTGACGGGAATTTGACCATTCGTCTCCCATAGGTGGATGGGGAGCTTTCAACTCGCTTTACCCTTCGCCATGGGACCACTCGCAGGACGGCTCTTTGACATGGGGGATGCTCGACTGTTGGTGGCAAGTGGCTCGCTACTGTTTGTCTTTTCGTGAGTGCTATCTCGTAACCCCTTGGGTTATCTCTAACTCCGTTCCTAGTTTATTTATGCTGTCACTCGCCGAAGAAGGTCAATACTATCAAGTGCGTTCACTCAGCTTGGTAGGTTAACTCAGTATGTTCACGCCTCGCAGATTTTCCTAAGCCAGGCCCTTGGTATGTGCCTCGGAACGGGACTGCTCTTTACTCCTTCGACCGCCATTGTCAGGGTCCATTTCAAACACAGGCGAAGCTTGGCGTACGGGACTGCATTGACAGAGATTGTAGGAGCACTCGTCTTTCCTATCGGTGCGTTCTTGGTCAAATGTCATTCTAATATGGCAGTTCTGAAATCTTCCAGCACTCAAGTAATTACAAACGTCCTGTACGCTTTATGACTTCCACTAATTCTCTGACAGCCAACTCATCCCCAATCTGGGCTTTGCTCAAGTTGTCCGAACGACGGGATACATCCCCCTCGGATGCGTCGCTGCCGGAAATGCTTTGATACGACCTCCTCCTGTATCCCAGGACTCTCGTTCCGCTGACATCACTTCCTTTTTCCATGACCCGGCGTACTTGTGTTTCTTATTCTTGTACGCGATTACTCAAAACCGGTATTGAAACCACACTAAGTGATCTTCTTACCCCAGCGCAACCATTTCACTACTTACCATTTATTTCCCAAGTCGGTCAGTGCCTCCAATAACGATCGCAGCATAGATTGGCTTTTTGCCAGGTGTCTACCTGCAGCTCTTCGCCGTACAACACAACATCGGTGATATCTCGTCATTCGAGAACTTTAATCTGTGTGTGCGTACACCTTCAGGGTGCCCGAGAGAAGTCGCACAGGATTTTGCAGAAAAGAGGTTTAGGGAAGTTGCACAGGAGTTTGCAAAAAAGAAGTTTAGGGCTCAAATCGCGGGAAGGATGGCCAGTGTTGATGATGTTTTGGATTTCCCCTTACAGGCTGGGTCTGAATGTCGCCTGTAATCGAGGGTGAGTGTAAGAGTGGTCTATTAAAACATAACGAGTATACCGCTAAGTATAGAAAAGATAGACCGGCAGTTCACAAAGCACTTCCCTGCAAAATTCCCTTCAATCGTTTGTCGCGACTGCTAGCACCAACCGTCACACCGATAACGCCCTTGGGTTTCCTCCAACCCTGTGCTTCCACATCCCAAATACTCAGATCGTACCTGGATAAAGGCAATGTTATCATCCGCTTCTGCCCAGGCTTAACCTTCACGCTATCAAATCCACGCAAAATGGCGGGAGGCTCCCCAGAGGATTGAGGGAAGTTGACGTAGAGTTGGGGTATATCGTCACCAGAGACGCCTCCTGTGTTCGTAATGGTAAAGGACACTTCATACGCAGGACGGTGAAGCCTGAACAGAAGTATGTCGAAGATTTTGGGAAAGTCGCCCAGAGCACTCACCAGGCAGCCGCAGAACCTCCAACCACATTCGGGCTTGCCTCACCTTGGTCCCATCGTCGAGCTGCATTGACATCACCTCCATTTGTTGGGAGCTTCCGCATGGACAGTCCCGAGTAATGGAATTTGGTATAACTCAAACCGAAACCAAACTCAAAACGAGGGCTGATATTGTCCTGTGTAAGGTGCGATCAACAACCATCCTTAAGTGAGTGTCGATGCGACTTACAGCATCGAAGTGACGATAATCGATATGCAGGCCTTCAGTGTACGGAATAGAAATAACTTGTGGAATTCCATCCCCAGTAATAACTTGAGCGGGGTAGTCCTCGATGCGTTTGGCGATGGTATAAGGAAGCCTCCCTGAAGGATTCCAGTCGCCATATAACACATCAGTTAGCGAATTCCCGGCTTCTTGCCCAGGTGCGCCAGCCCAGAGAACCTGTGTCGTCATGAATATGGACCATAGAGAGTACAAAGGGACTAACAGCAGTGACATTGGGGTGATCGATCCATGGTTCCAGAATTAAGGGCCCAACGCTATGAACGATAACAATCGTATTGTTGTTTTGGTCAGCGACTGCTTGAACTAGAGCGTCTCCACCATGCCATGCTGTAAGGTTTGTCCTGTGATTCGGTTGTTTCAGCACGTCCACATGCCTATAGCTGGGCTTACCTGTCAGATCCCTCTCCAGAGTCAGCAGCAATGAAAACAAGAGCAGCACTCTTCTTCCTCGCAATATTACCAGCTCTTGGGAGATTGAAATCATCTAGTAACCAAAAGATGCTGGTATGATCCTGCCTTGCACGTCTTTGAATTGCATCCAGTGGCTATGTTATGAATATTCTATCAGAGAAATCTCGAAGGGGGAGACAGAATGTAACGTACAGTTACAAGATAGGTCATGTTAGCAGTTCCAGAACCCCACCCCATGGCGAGAACTCCATCCAAGCCTTGTTGATCCCTAAACTCATTGGGACCTGCGCGGCCAGGACCAGCGTCACTACCAATAAGTGCAAGGCTCCTGGGTTTCTTCAAAGGAAGTGCATCTCGCTCGTTTTTTAGGAGAACAATGCTAGCTGCTCCAATCTGACGAACGATTTGGTCATGATCAGCTTGAACATCAATGTGTTCATTAACGGCATCATCGTCGGGATGGAAAGCATCAAAATTGGTTGGGGGGAAATTGGGTGCGTCCTGTCGGAGAATATACCACCCACCAAGGATACGGGTAGCTGCAAGGACATGGTTGATTACCAGTTCATGAGCTAGGTGTTATCGATGGTTCTTACCCATATCGTCTAGGCGTTCCTCAGAAATAGTTCCGTTTCTGACATAATCCGTTAAATTCCCTCCGAAGAAAGAGGTACCAGGACCGTTTATATCACCGGGCATCGTCATCTCACATGCGGTCAGAAAAGGTCAAAGGAGGGAACAACGACCACACTTACATCAAGACCAGTGGCAACAGATATAGTGGAGTGAGTTCTGTCGTTTGAATATTAGACGCAAGCTCCATATAAATGTTGGCCGGAATATCCTTACGCTCCCCAATCAGACATGATATCTACATTGAGTTATATTCAGGATGGATGGGAACAACATTGAGCGGCGTATACGCTCACATCCTCTGAAGCCATATTCCCGCTTGACGATGTCATTCAAAACTTTCTCATTTTCACACGCATACGTTCCGTTTATGAGATCTGCCTCAATATTTATATCGATACCAACAAAGAGGGATTGAAACCCACTGTAACTGCACATGATACTCGTTACTCCGGCCATAATACTCCTCAGGAATGGATGGGCGTAAATTTCGTGCTGAGTCCGGTCATCAACATTCGAGCTCGAGGTCGTTCTCTTATGCTCTTGTTCACTGGATTGTGACTAAAAGGCATGTTGGGAATGAGTGGAAAGCCGAACTTACTTGTCTACCAGATGTTTGGCGCAAGCCTGGACCCCTCCCTGTTGCATCCCGAGGATGGTTTCATAAGCTGCTTCTCCAGTTAGATAAGGGTCTGCACCGAAGCCTTCCCAATTGCGACCGCCTTCACCCACACGCCCCATATTCATCATAGGGCCAAGAGCCACATTGACGCCTTTGCCGACGTGCTCTCTGCCCATGGCCAAACCACGAGCGCGGATAAGCTGCCGATTAAAGGTAGCGGCTGCATTGATACCGGTTGGGAAGCCTGTGACGAAATCGGCGCTTCGGACACCAAGAGGAGAGTCCTAGACGTCATTCTAAGTGCACGCCTGGAATGGGAGCTTATATACGAGCCTCCAAACAAAAACCTGGCCAACCACGTCCTCTAGTCGGCTCGATACTCGGGGTGTTACCCTGTGGGTAGCATCGCAGAGTGACATGTCATTTACGCATGGGATTGGGCTGCATTCTGAACTCACTATACAACGCCCTCTCGCATTCCCAACACCAGTGGCAACACTGACTTTTTCTTCTAACGAGAATGCAGCGATCTTTACGACAGATCTGAATGTCAGTGCTGTGCCGGTTTCCTATAAATCATCTCGTTTTCACCTTGGCTTTCGCCTTCTTATATGCTGCACTCCATGCTGGGCCAAAATCTGGCACAACGGATGACCCGACCTGTGACAAGCCTTAGTCAATATTGATTCATGTCGCTTGATAAATTACGCACGGCTGGTGGCTTGCTAGGGTCTGTGATTTCGACTACCCCGGGAATTGGTTGTTCTGATGGGACAGGGAAAGGAGTGAAGGGAGCCGGAGTGATTGGGGGTCGAATGATTGGCTGCGTTACGGTGGGACCTGGAATGGTTGTGGCTGGCTGCGAAGTCGTGTTTGGAGTTACCGATATACTAGATGGCGTGCTGAGCACTGGCTGCACAGTCGACGCAGCAGGCGAGGACGACAATACTTTGCTTGTCGTCGAGACAATCGTAGAGAATGAAGGTGAAAGATGCGACGCTGGGCTTGGAGTCGTGGACACAGGGACGAAAGTTGTTCGAACCGAAGAGTTTACACCACTCAGGAGGCTGCCTGCTGCAGCAAGAGCAACGGGAAGGAGCAGCAGCCAAAGGAATCTCATCGTTGCTGAGTGGAGGAAGCGCAATCGACCTAGAGTATGCACATTTCTTATACCTTGCTAGGATGATGGAAGCGTAATATTGTGTGCTTCAGCGGTCTAACTCCTGGTGCGCGTGCTTGGGTCATCTGTTCCGTTCTCATTCTCAAGCTGCCACAAAGCTCTTCTGTCAGTCTGCTTCTGTTTTCTATTAGTACGTTTTGTTCACATTACGCTCATTTATAACTTGCGCATACACCCTGCTCGCCTGATCCAGTCACTGTGATCTTCATGGACGCTCGGTTGAAAATTTGACTTCGAACAACCCACCCACCACATGATGCGCTGCCACTGCACCATGACGTCGTTCGGCTTATCCTGCTGTAATTTGCACATCTAATGATACCATCTTAGGAGTCGCAAACTGTAATGTGGCTGAACAGCCTACTCCTGCCCTCGCGGCAACTATAATCATTTCACAAGTGGCCCTTATCAAAACTGCCCAAAATCCTTTCAACGGGTAGCAGGACCGGCTTCGTGGAAAATACAGGGTAGACTGTGGTGGTTCTTCTATCATGAGACCAGGTTATGCCGGATTCCATGTGCCATCCTCTATTTTCAGAGGGATCCAGGAGTGGCAGACTCGGGATCACAACCGTCTTCCGGCATCCTATAAAAACATATCTGCGAGTCAAGCATACACCCAGTAGAGCCACAGAGACAAAGCCAATAATATAATATGCGAAAGTGTCTACATCCAGGGGTATTTCTCAAAATGCAAGGAACTACCTAGTGTACACAGAGTGAGGACTTTAAGAATCCAAAGCGAACTAAAAGAACCTAGAAAACATTAGGTTAATACATATACGAAAGCCATACGCGTCGTCATAAAGGGTGGTACTATGTAGCATCATCATTATCACGCGCTGTCATCTTGGTCATAAACCTCATAAACGTCGTAATGTCGTTCTCTCCATCTCCGCGGTCCGCCATCCAACACCAAGACCCACCTCAAGTCAGCCTTCCGCTCTTAGCCTCTCCCTGACCTTCTCCAGCAACTTTCCCAGGTGATTCGTTCCGTGGTAAGCACCAGCCTGGCCATACTGTGTCCCGCTTCCCCAATATGGATCATGAGGATCGGCATATACAATGTGTGAACGTCCAGTCTTGAGCAGCATCGTCCTCAGATCGGGGTGTTGACTAAACTTGTGCCACAACACCTCTTCCATCTGGACCATAAATACATCAGTACAATCCCCCCGTACATTTAACGATGTGCAACTCACCTTTTGCAAAAACACCATGCCCCAATCCGGTCTCACCCAAGCCTGCCACCTCTCTGCCAGGGGATAAACTTCGTCCACACTGCGACACAACCTAATCCTTTCGGCGAGATCAGGTTTATGATCTATAAACTTCATCGCCTCGTATAAATGCATCGCGGTGGGATACGGTTTGTGTTTGTATGTCACAGGGTGAGGTGAGTGATTCAAAAAGTCCGGGAGACTCGTCTGACTGAATTCGACCACGGATCCGTTGGCCGATACGTGGTATGGCAGGGATGGCGATGGTCGAGGTTGAGGATAAGGTTGTGGTTGTGGTTGCTGTTGCGCCTGAGATTGAGGATGGCCTTGGTTGAACGGGTGTTGGGAACGGTGACTACGAGACGTGTGATGAGAGTGGTGAGACATGGGGCTTATGGAACGGTAGACGTCCGGGGGTAGTGGCGAGTCGTCCTCTGGGTCAGAACCATCTTCCACGCGGACACGATGATCAACTGGAGGTGAGCGCTGCGGTGGAGGGGAGGGGGGTGTGGCGACGGGAGGTACTGGCGGTTGGGTAGGTTGATATGATGTTCCTGCACCCGTGCTCGGTCCTGCAACAGGATGCGCAGGCGCGGGGGCAGGAGCCGGATCAGATGCGGGTGCAGCTGCGGATTCAGAAGCCCATTGTTGTGGTAGAGTCTGATATATGGGGACGAATTGAATATTGCCCAGCTGGTGTTGGCCAGGCTCGGACTCGGACTCACGATTGCGGCGTCGACTTCCGAATGAAAATAGGCCACGCTTTTTCTTCTTGATTGTTTTCTGCATGGCATTCGCGCCTGCCCCGACACCGGCCATACCGGGGTTAGTAGCGGAACGCACCACCGTCACGTTTGGATTTCCGTATCCTGTCTGTGGGTTCGTAGTCGTCGCCGTCAACAGTGCCATTGTATTGGGGAGATGTAGGAGTTGTTTATATGGTGAAAATTGGTAGAGATCCCTCGGTGGTGGGGGTAGAGGATTCGGTTGAACACCGGGCGAAGCGATGGGATCGTCAGGCTGTACGGGCTGAAAAGTTGATAGAGGATTTGGAGCCGAGGCACCACGTCGATGGGACCGGGATCGCTGTCGATTATGGGAAGGTGATGTATGATGTTGCCCCTGCTCCGAACCGCCGGCTTCGGCTTCATCGTCGTCGGATCCATCGAGTGGTGGGAAGGCTGGTCTGAAAGGAGTCGCAGCACGTGGTGGTCTTTGAGGTTCTGACGAAGGAAGGTTCATAAGGGGAATTGTATCAGAAAAAGCCAGACTAAACAGGAGTAAAGGATAAGCACCTTGGGCGTCATCAGTGTCAGGAACTGGTGGTGGAATAACTGGACCCGCGGCTTTTGTTCGACATCAACATCATCTGGAGCCACAGAATGGCAAGAGAGACGCACCCGAAACTCCTGGAGGATTCGGCGTTATGCTCGTAGGAACGAATCCAGGAGGTAAGCTATCAAGCATTCCAGGCGGTGCGGGTTGAACGTTTGCAACACCTCTCGCTTCATTCGCTTGTCGTGCAGCAACATAACCCTCAGAAGACCTGCTCTCTTTCTTCCTTCTCCTCCTTCTTCGTCCTTGAGGCGGCCAATTCACCATATGTTGAGGCTGAGGCATTGCGACTGGAGCCCCGTACCCTGGTGGTATTACTGGTCCATGATGAGCCTGTGGGTAGGCTGACAGTGGTGGGAGGCCGTATGGGTAGACTGGACCATAGGTGGGGTATCCTGGAGGGGGTGGGTATTGAGGATATTTGAGAGCCTTAGATTTGGACTGGCCCATGGTTCGTCCAGATGGCAGAACAAGTTCAACTCATTTCCATTTTCATCTGGTAAGCTTCATTTATTATATAATCATTATGTCCCTGCAAAAGTTCAATAGAACAGGGGCGACAGATACATTCAGCTGTCCTCTATTTCGCCCATTCCAGTGGTATTGAAGGGCTCATCATGATCTGTGTCCCAGACACCACGAGTCGGTTGTTCCCTGTATCCCACACCTAGGTACATACGACAACCGTCAGAAGGGGCCTCAGGTGCCCAGAGAATCTTGATAACCTCACCTCGCATCGGCACGAATTCATCTCATTGCCTGATGTCAACGACCGACTTATAATCCGGAGTTTTGTTCCCCTGTTTTAATGGTTTCTACCTGGCTCACGGTAAGATTGAATTGGCCAACATACGCTGTAGCTGGGGCATGGAAAAGGATGTTCATGTTCTGCGAGACGCCAGAAAGGAAACCATGGCCCTCGAATGTGTTGATGGTCGTTAACGCAGTAGCCGAACACCTAGACATTATGAAGCTTAATACGCACAGTGGACCGTATGAGCAAACTTCACCTACTCGTCAATCAAAAACACCTTGCACCCATCGTGTAGCACGCCCTTTGCGTTACACATATCTCTTGTATCCTCAACTCCATGTCCCAGTGGAACGTCGAGATACACCACTCACCAGGAGTAACCTCAATTTCCGTCGTAACTCTTCCATCCTTCTTCAATGGGTCATCTACATTCGGAACCACGGAGACATCAACCACCTTTATCCTCTCCGCGATTTTACATGCAAAGCTATTCCCTCTATGCCTGTAGATCATCAACCACTTCACTGGTATCTCTTTGATTTCATCTGGTACATTCCCAGTTACGTGCTCCACATATTCCTTCGGCAGTGGTTCTTGGATGAAGTCGACCCGGTCTTGTAACGAGACAAGTGAGCGAGGGGATGCCACTGATAATGGAGGCGCAGTGGTCATTGGAGTGTGGTATGAATACTAACACACAAGGGCGCTCAACCCAAAGGACGACAACATAGCCCTGCATGTTGTGATTGACCAGCCTTGTCTTCGGCTCACGGCTCCAATTACACCGGTGACAACCGGATCAAGCTTGTTTTCCAAGGTACTGAACACAAATGCCGATCATGTACTCCTATAGTTGTAACACGTCCCTGTCTGGATAGGCTTTGCATTGAGGATACTTGTTGACGGTGATGCACTGAATATATCCCTGGCTGGCAGCCTCTCCTTGTGAGTATCACGATTGAGCGGAATTGCGCTTTGACTTCTCCGGGTTTGCACAAGCGTTTGTATTCCCCGATGCAACAGGGTGTTTAGTGGTAATAAGGGGGTAAGCAAATGTAACAAATAAAACGACAGCATTGACTTCTTCGCCAATGATAACACCCCAACAAGTTACACGGCCTAGAGTCAGCCAGGGCGAGCAGGTAAAAGACACACGCTTACGGGTGTTTCGTTTGAGAAAACCTCGGCGACGCTAGACAGAAGGGGACCTCAGCAACAACCGCACAAACAAGTCCGAGAATATCAACCTGTTTGATTATAATCATGGCTTCTATCACATTTTTCCCGCTCGCGCTTTGGCACAGTCCCCTTTTATTTTACGCATCAAAAACAATACTCTAGCTTTCAGACAGGACATCGGTTAGCCACCTACCCACCAAAGTTTAGCTTCTCCGACTTAAAACTCGATTCTTGTGGGGCATTCGGAAGTTAGTGCGAAACACAAAGCTCTCATCAACTCTAGCGAGACGGCTACGCTGAGCTCGGAGAGAACGTTTTGACATATTAGCTGAAGTACGCACGCCCTGGAGCAGGGGGTTTCGGGTTAGCAGACCCATAAAATTAGCTCCAAATGACTACAACTTCACTAGAAGAACCCCTGCTGATGACATTCTTCAGAGACTGTTCCGTTAGCGGCAAACTCGGTCTCCGTTTTCGCAAATGTCAGAAAAACATTGGTACGAGAACCAATCAGGTTTATCTAAATGCACGCCTGCAACAAAGAAGAGACGATAAGATAACGCGTCATGCTAAGGTATCTGCAAATCTTGCCTAGGTCATACCGCATGTGGTAGCGCAATAAAGGGGAGAGTTTTCAGTGCTCAAACCATATGGATGAGAATATACTGGAAATCCATTCCCTCTGGGGCTGGTTAGATAATAGACGAGTGGTTCGATCAGTGTAGCGAGACAGGCGGGTTCAAGCCTCAAACCAGTGGCGCATTTCAAAGACAATTCCAGGCAACCCCATCGTGTGTAAGTCGACAGTCCCTGGAACACAACAGCAATCCCTGAACGATATAATCAGCTTTTCGTCTCCCACACCTTCGGTCAGATAGGTCAAACTCGATCAAAGCCCAGCACGACTAGTTGGTTCCAATGGCCTCTCGAAACAAGGAAGTGAATCGACAAGGCTGAGGTTTGCATATTGTGCTTCGGCAACGTGTTCCACCTGTTTCTGCGATAGTAGTGGTGTCCGGCCCCCAGAGACGAAATGATGGTATCCTGAGGCAGAAAATAGAATAATTAAATGGGATATCGATACTTGCGAAGCACACTATCCTCATACCTTCCTTCGGTCATCAGTTCTGGTAATGCATCACTCATTCCCTGGTCATTACAGCTAAGAAATGTGTTTCGATTCTTAGTTAGTCGTTTTTCTGGTTGTATTTCGACAACCTAACAATGTGAGGGCACGATAATCAGACGCTGAGATTTACCTAGCTTCTGTTGGCCAAGGTAAAGCCGGTTTCCCTCCAATTCCACACCAAGTCCAAAAGGCTAGATTGACGCCCCTAGGTCGTTCGCGGGGTTTGAGATACCGGATGCGCCGACATCGGATTAAGAGATTCTGGTATCATCGGATGTTTCCATGAACGACATTGCACTCTGTGAATGTCGTCCACGGGGTCGAGTGCTTGCCCATCTTCCCGGGTATAAAAGTCGACGGATCCGGGAGTGACGTCGCCAGCTACTCACCAATCCCCGAGTTCCGGTTGCTTCAAGCTACAAAACGACAAATCCTCCCCGTCAGCCGGTCTCACCCACCTTGGCTTTAATAGCTATTAGCCAGTCGCTCCTCAGGAATCACTGAATATGTATTTCTACAAGTCCTCCACTGCTGCCGTTGGTGCTGTCTTCATGCTTGCCGGAGCAGCTATCGCATTCAGCGGTGATGGTGAGTGCTATCAGATTCCTCTTCACGGGATTTAATGTTTTGGGTGCTTCACAGCCACCTATTACCACACCGGGGTAATTAACGAATCCATTAATACTTTACCTTTATGACCCTGACAAACCAATTAACTGATTAGCACGGAAACTGCGGTGCATGGAACCAGGATTCGGACTTCATCGTCGCTTTGTCCACTGCCGAGTATAACAATGGCGCTCACTGCTCGCAGCACATCAAAGTCTCCTGTACGTTGACCATATATCAGAAGCTGTGAATATTTGCTCATTGAGGTCGTTGTTCAGATGGAGGCAAGACCATCGACGCCACTGTCGTTGACTCCTGCCCAGGTTGCTCTCAGTACAGCATTGACCTCTCCCCTGCTGCCTTCCAGGCCCTCGCCCCTCTTGACAAAGGCCGTATTCCCGTTACTTGGTCGTATGTCTAAGTGTAGGATAGCAAAATATTCCTGAAGTCTCTTGTATTTTGTCTTCTTTTGCTTTAGTGTGTATTCTAGTTGCAAGGGTTGTAATGAGTAGCTTATATAACGATCCGATTGGCCAAACCCCTGATATCCTGGCGTTGATTTGTTTCGTTTTCTACGACAACGCAAAGCGGCATCGGTCCCCATCGCCGAAACCATTAGAGAATGTCGTAAAAGTCGAAAAACATGGCCATACCCGAAGCCCCGATTTCGACCCAGTCGCCGCGGGCTCAAAGAGGCACACTAGCCATGAATTAGTTCAGTCTGGTTAGCGTTCCTGGGAAGGGGTAACGATATCCATAACGGATGAGGAACCATTACGGTCGACAGAACGATGGATTAACTCGAGGAATCGTCCCTTTATGAGAAGCTGGATCTTTGGATAGAGAAAGTCGCACAAACTTGAGTGTGTGTATAAACATGTGGCGGTATAAACCTGTCGGAGATGCAACAAACATGGTCAATGCATGGGAAATTGAGAACGGGGAAATGGATAATTCTCACGATCTGGGCCTCAAGGTACTAATAGGTGAGCAACCCGAAGCCCTTTTCTTTTGCGCACCTACCCAATCCAGCTAATTTGCAATTGCCCCTACCCCCTTTCCTAAACCGTTTTCGTCGATCGTGTGGACGCTTGTGGGTCCTTCTCGAAGCACCTCAGTCGAACGGTCGCCTAAAAGAAGTATGTACCCGCCTCGACTGTGTTATTTTCATTTTTCCCATGATGACAACTCCCAAACCCATCGTCCAATCGCAGTAGCCAAATATCATCAGCCTTAACGCCCTAGTGGTCGCGCATAGCAACCCTTCTTCATATACATCTTCACCGAGGAAAGAGAGAATCCGTCGAGAAGGTGGAGAAAGAAGCTCGACGAGTCACCCAATCCCCACACCCATCCATCACGAACATACTCAACAGCACCCGGCGCTGATATGACACGCTCCGCTATTCCCGATTTTCCCTCTGATTCTGATGGTCAGAACCAAACCCTTGATGACCTTCCAGGAGGTAGCCATCAGATCAAAGGGAACGCTTCCGAGAAGGTTAAAGACCTTGCATCGGCCATATTCTTCCACTTCATCGACGCCAAAGGTAATTCCTATGGGTCTAACGTGGGTCGTAAGCTCAAATTTGCCGAACTCAACATCTTTGGGTTCGAATCCGCATCACCCGCGTTGTCGCATCATGGCAATGCGGATTTAGTCGGAAAACATGGAGTGGGTAACGACTTGAGCGTCGAGACTATTTTCGAGGTGGTTGTTGATCGAGGTGTGTTATCATGACTCAGTCCCTGTTACCTCCGCTCATATTCGTTCGCCTCTTTCACCTTTGTACTTTGTACTACTGCTCACTCTATCACGGCATGGACAGATATGTGTAATCTACATGGAACCTTGCATGGAGCTTGTGCGGCTTATCTTGTTGATCCGTATGCTCAATCCATTTTCTTTGGGCATGTTGACTCCTGATTGTGTCGCTCCATTTATTAGATGCTCGAGCTCTTCACTTGTAGCTCTGGGACTCCTCCTCGGCATTGACGGAACGGGGGTCTCTCAGTCCATGAATTTAATCTGGCACCGTCCGATATATGAGTGAGTGCCTGATTTCTTTATCCCTTCAAGTATACGCCGTTTACACACTTCCCCTTAACAGAGGAACAAAGATCAGTATTAAATCAACATCCATGTATATCACTGGAAGAGTACGCACTGCACGCTGCGAGGTGAGTCCCTTGCTCGCCGTTCTTGAACTTTCAACTGAGAGTGTGATAGATCTGGGCAGGGAACAAACTTTGTGTTTCTGCCGTCCATTCAACAATAAACCCGACGGCAAACTCGAAGACCGGCAAAGCGAAGCTGTAACCATATTGAATCATGAAAACTTGTATTCTTGTTCACCTTGTCATGTTACGGCAAGTCTCGGGAATAATCCCTTACCGCTTGTATAATACTCCCGATTTATTCACACCTGCTTGCTATCAAATTCGCGTGGTCGAATAAAGCATGTATTTCCTGTCTATTGGTAATTAGAACGACCTTAGCTGAACGCGAACTTATGGCCGGGATCGAATGTTAAATATTGGGGACTGGGGATGTCAAGTCTGACGGTCACGCACCAGATAGTACTATATCAACCTTGCGGATAAGCTCCATTCAAGCATGAATCAAATATCTGACACGTTACCTGTAGGCTACCCATACCAATGAACGAGAGGCGTCCAGTTTCAGCAAATGAATACTATATTGAATAACGGCCCGATTTCACCCACAATTCCACCTCGAGGAAACACACAAACTCAACCCATCCGCCACCTACCCCTCTACTCCTTAAACGCCTCACTCCCCGTCAAAACAGTCTTAACAATCCCTTTATCCCCAAGCTTCCTAACCAACTCATACAAAACACCATCACACCCCTTCCTCGTAACAACCTGCACCGCAACCGGCATCCACTCCCACTTCCCACTCACAGGACTCAAATACTCCACCTGTCCCAACGGAACAGTCGCCTCCGGCAACTCACCCATCGACGCCAAATAATGCAAAAACTCTTCCAACTTGGGTTCACCTTCGCCCCTCCCCCTCGGCGGATCGTTCAACACCAGCTGCGTCGCACCTTCTCGATCGTTAAGCTCTTCAATCCGGAAGGACGGTTTCCCGCCCGTCGCGGCGTCGTAGATGAATATGGAATCCGCACAGGATTTGGAATTCGGAAGGAACACTTCTTCAGCCATCGCTTTTGCGAATTTATGCTTTATGCTCAAAGCCTCGACGAAATCGGATTGAGTGTGTTTCTTCCCCTTTCTAAACGTTTTCATAGGCACCGGGTCGAATTCCAAATCCATAATCTCCTCCGCGCCAAACTTGTGTACAAAGTCGCGTAAAAGGGGCTTGCCGACATCGTGCCAGGAGCGGTATTCAGATAGACGCTGGGACATGATTCGGAATTGACTAAAGGAGGAGGAAGGGAAGTAGGGTGTGAGAGTTTCGGTGATGTTGATGTATTTGGGGATGATGTTCAGGTGTTTGCGGAGGAGGAAAATGAATTTGTCGATGAGGATTTGGGCATCGCGGTTTGCGAGTGGGAAGTGGTCCGTTGGGTAAAGCAGATGTTTTGGTAGACGTATGGTTGGGCTGCGGTTAATGACGTTCGATTCGGCGTACCTAGATGATACGAACGTGATGAGTGAAGTGTTGATGAGCTTAGGAAGGGACTTACCAGCTCGTTCCGAGCGCTTCAAAGATCCTCGGGTCACGAGTGAAGAAACCCGCCGTATCCATCTCCTCCGAAACCGGTATAACACCACTCATATCCATAGTCCCATGGGACGGTCTGAGACCAAACGCACCGACAAGAGCCGCTGGCTTCCTGACACTTCCTCTAGTATCACTCCCCACAGTGAAATCGATCCAGTCGTATGCCGCTATTGCACAAGCGCTCCCGGAGCTCGAAGCTCCAGCAGTCAAATATCCGTCACCTCTAGGGTTCGTGGAATACTCTACATCTATGTATTCCCAAGGTTGGGCTCCATGTGCGAATTGGGAGGTACGCGTCTTGCCGACGAGGGTCGCGCCGAGGTCGATAAGGCGTTGAACTGAAGGGGCTGTCTTGTCGGCTTTACCATAGGTACGTCTGTACGCGGCGGAGCCTGCAGCCGTCGGAAGGCCTTTGGCATCATAGATGTCTTTGAGACCGAAGCGGAGACCTGCGAGAGGCAGAGAGCCACTGGACCACGCGGAAAGGCGGGTTGGGACGGGGATGAGTTGCACACCTGGGTTGGAGGGGAGTGAAAAGTTGGTTGTGATCCAACCACCATGGATGGGATCAGGTAAAGCGCCAACGGTAAAGGAATCATGGTCATCTTCGACGAGACCATATACGGGGTAAGCACGAATGGCGTTACGATTCGTGCGAGGTGTCCGGATAAGCCAGGGACCGTGTGTGGGAACATCAGAGACCTCGCGGACATTGATGTCATTTGCCCTCTTGAAAGCAGGCTTTTCAATACCACGAGTGAGGTAGAGGTTGCGGACGCCATACTGGATGAGCCAGTCTTTGCCGGAATCGTCGAAGAAGGCGTTGACCTCGTTCTCGAAGCCGATGAACAGGGTCTCCAAGAACCTTTCGTTCCAGACGTCGTCGAGCTGTTTGAATGCGGCGAACTGTGCTTCGAGGAACTTGCGGGAGAGGGGGGAAGAGCTGGTCCGGATACTGGTTGCAACGGTGAATTTATCGTGTGCGTCGGAGGCTACGCCAATTAGGTTAACTTCCTTGGCTGGATTGGCAGAGAGGAAGTAGTGTTTGTCTGGGTCATCTTCCAAGACAAATATGCTCCCAATGTCGTCGGTTGTGAGAAAGCGTATCGCAGCTGAGGCGATAGAGAAGAATATGGAGGCAGAGAGGAAGAGTCTCAGTGTCATCCTGAGCAGAGGTCAACTTAGACAGACTTGGAGACCACAGAACACGGACCTCTCTGGTAGTTGCGATGGCTGAGGTGAAACGCAGACAACATTATGGCCGCTGAAAAAGGAATTTGTGTGTGAAGTCAATCGCAAAATGGGGGAGGGCGAATGGCTGGAGATGGCGGTATTCACACACCCATATATCCGTTCTTCACACGACTGGTCTAATCTATGTTCGGCAGGAACCTTGCATTCCCACCTTATTGGCTATGTTTGCACATGGTCTACGTGTCGTTTATCGGTAAACCGAATGCAGCGTGGTCCTTTCATATTGGTGCTTCTTGGTCACAAGACTTGTGTATTTTGGGTTCTTACAACCCGCCTGTAAAGGACTGTGGCACCGAAGGACAATGCGCCCCCCTCTCTGGCCTTCTAATACCGTGGGGACTTCCTGTGCTTCCTGCGAGCAACTCCCATGTCCCAAACACCAGTTCCCAAACCTTCCACCGATGACAAAGGTTCTGTCGACCTCATCGCATGCCAGGATCCAGATAAGATAAACCATGAACTGGAAACGGACCCTCGGATAGTCCTGCCCGTCTTGAAAGATGAACCCATCGTAACAAGGAAAGAGCTATGGAGCTACTACCGTAAGTGCTAGTAACCCATCGCGTCGATCACGCAGTCACCTACCAACATTATAGTGTATTATAACGGAGATAATGTTCGTGTTCATGGCGCCTAACATTAGCCCTCCAAATATTCAATCTAGTCACGATAGGGAGTAGGCCCGCTAGGTTTCTCCATGACCCTATTTCAATCACTCGCCACGGCAGCTGGCTACGATCCCGTCAAAGGTCCAGGATCCTCTTGTCTAGCACCAGATGCATCAGGTCAATGCGTCCTTCCTTGGACCGGAGGAACCAAAGCTGTCGCGAGCATTGTACTGATTGCAAATGGCGTCAGCTTTGCCGTCATGACTCTCATTTTCACCACGATTGGTTCAGCCGCAGACTACGGGTCATTTGGGAGGTGGTTACTTTTTACCGTGACATGTATATGCTGGGCTGCTCAGTTCGCCAGTATGAGCCTTACGGGTAAGAATTCGCCGTGAATCTACAGTGAACGTTGTGCCGTTAAACAGTGCCTGCAGAACCTTCACGGTGGGGTGTAGCGATGGCATTGTTCATGGTTGGATTCATCAGCTATGGTGCAACACTCGTCTTTTTCGCAGCCGCCTTTCCTAGGCTAGCAAGAAATACTGCGCACTCACGAGCTTTACGCGAGAAATATGAAGCAGGCGAAGTCAGCTTGGAAGAATATGAGCTCGAAGAGAGTCTGGAGAAGAATAGGATCAGCAATATCAGTACCGTTCGTCGCTTTCCGTTACCCCACTGGTGTCTTCAACCTGACTGCGATTCTAGGCTCATAGCAACATTGGCTACGTCGTCATCCTGTGCTTGAATCTTTCCCTATTGCTACCGCTGGCTGATAACCCCAAGGTCAATAACTATGTCCTTGTGCTGTACGTCAATCACACTTTCGAATCGAGGCTATCAAGACTTCTTAACTTCCTCTACCGACAGGATAAATGGGTATTGGGTCATATTGGGCATATGGTGGTGTAAGTCCTTCGGACCGGTTCCCTCCAGAAAAGATCGTGCCTGATAACGATCCTCCCGATTGATAGTTATCTTCCAACAACCTCGCCCGGGACCGCCGCTTCCTAAGGGTGAAACCTACTTGACCATCGGCTGGAAACAAATATGGCTAGCCGTGAAACAATACAAGAAACTTCCTTACACGTTCATATACCTTTTCGCGTTCTTCCTCCTCGCCGATGTAAGTCCCTCGCTCGCTTTCTCTTCTCGGCTATTGACTGGTTCCATGGCGCACATAGGGACTGAATACCACAGGAACTCTCGTTTCCATCTGTCAAAATGACAAATTCCAGTTTAGTTTCCTGCAGAACACATACCTTGGTTTGTCGCAGGCCATTACCTCGACCATTAGCACGTTCGGATTCTGGTATATCCAGAGGTACTGGAAAATCCGTACGAAGAGAATGGTACCTGCCCCCTGTGCTTTCTAGGTCTACTATGCTGAACTCCGACCATCCAGTTCTTTGTTACAAACCTCTTTTCCATCTTGATCCCATTCTGGGGTATGCTCGGAATCTGGACCTCCAAAATCGGGTACGCCACTGCCCCTTCCTCAACCCCAGCACACAGACTCACCTACACCAATAGATTCCACAACGCCTGGGAATTCTGGACCTACAACGTCATCTTCGGCCTCTTCCAAGCACCCTACTACGCCTTTTCCCAAACCCTAATGGCAGAACTCTCTCCTCCAGGCTACGACAACATGTTCTTCGGACTTTTCGGCTTGTCAAACCGCGCGTCAAGTATGATTGGTCCGAATGTTATTCAGGCTATTATTGATAAGAGTGGGAGTAATTGGATGGGGTTCCCTTTTTTGTTCGCGCTTTGTGCGTGTGCGAGTTTGGTTATTTGGTTTGGGGTTGATGTTGAGAAAGGACGGAGGGATGCGGGGAAGTGGGCAGGAGAGCTTAGGGCAAAGAGAGGGGAGAAGGAGTGACTGAGTTCGGCTTTTCGAAGAGAAGGGTGTAATCTATAAGTAATAGTTCTCGCCCTGAGTTTTACTGGGCCCATTCTACTGCTTAGTGCAATACTACCTCTTTGAGGTTTCCTCCGGTCTTGCTTTTCACGGAAAGATTTCCACCGGACTTTGCATACTGGATCAAGCTATGATGGACTTGGAGGTAAGAACGAGGATACAACGTCGCTAACTACGTATTCTAGTTATCTAATCCCTCTCGCAGGAATAGGAGCGTAGCCACAGCCGCTCATCTAGCCTCTTGGAAATATTCGCTTGAAATTCTTCGCCCCGACCCGCTCTTCACCTTATGTTCCGGCAGCTGCTCGGGCATAGTATCATTCCCAGGACGCGTTCACTTGCGTCCCTCAGGAGGAATGATTTGCAGTTGTCTCGAAACACCTTGTCTCCCTAAGTGTAAATCGGCTATAACAATGTTCCTTAGTCGCAGGTGGATGCAGCGCCCACTGAACGAAGTCGGGTGACCATCCCACGAAGTTGCGGGATTTGCTGTCCTGCATTGGGTATCCAGGGCCATTCACGACGTGTTCACATATCTGAACGACGTGTGTTCCCTCTTCCTGGCACCATTTCATGATGGCTTTTTTCGTCGATAATACGGTTTTACTTCATGGGAGACATATCCAGCCGTCAGCGACGCTTGATTCTCTGGCGATGTATCGTGCAGGCTCTGATATGCCACACGTGAGTATCTGAGCTGGCGAGTCACCAAGTCATGAAGAATCTTTATGAGCCGGGCGTTCAAGCTCATCCCCTACAAAGCCGAGGTGATAATCAAGGCTCTCCCTAGCGACATAGCGCACTCGTACGAAAGTGTATGAACTAGGTCTTGTAGATGTTCAAGAGCGGTGTTTCTGTCAAAACACCTGAGTCTGATATAGCTTTAATGACTCAAGATAGGGGATAAAATTCAACAGACTCGATCAAGAGAACCATCCTTGACGTTCAAATCATCCATACCATTTTCTATGATTTGTAATCGGTGTCATGGAACCCACTATTCCAAGTACTCGTTCCATAGCAAGTTGGAGTTAATGTCATTATCGATCCGAGCGCATGCCGTCTCATACGTTCATGACCTTGAGACACACTTCACTGTTTGTCCTCCGCTACTTAGGAGAATGAGCGGTATATTCTGCTTCTGAAGAAACGGTACGCAGTGCGTTCGCCCGTTCATCGTTATAATGAAACATTCAGGTTTATCTCCCGCTAATGAGTCCGCTGCCGCATTGGAATGCAACCGGAAAGAGTTGGAACAAATCCAAGATCCTTGCAACCGCCTAGAATTCTTCACAATCACACATCTCCAACCTTCCAAAGGCAGGGGCGATATTATACTGACTTGCAGGATCGAATACACTCCTGAAAGATTCGTCTGTGGTTCCATCCTTCAGCAGTAAGTTTCTCAAATACCCCTTGCCTTTCCCTCTTCCATTCTCTTGCTGAGCCCCAGTCCCGGGAAAGTACTTGGCAAACTTGTGGAAACCGCACGTCGTGACTCCGTCGGTAGTGTAGAAGGCTTCCTCACCACCGTCGTGGTGGCGGTCGATGTCGGTACATAGGACACGAGGGTAGGAACGGAGGACTTCAAGGATAGAGGGGACAGTGTCGTTGACATAGCAGAAGCCGGACGCTTATCGCTGTTGGGCATGGCGTGGGCTGCCAACCCAGTTGGTGGCGATGCCGACAGCACCAAAACCCATTAATTGAGCGGCACCCGTGTCTGTAGCTATGTAAGCGAGTGGGTGCTGGTTAGCGCAGTACTGGGGGGCATAGATTGACCTTCCTTCCGATATTAAACTGAACCCGAATAGTCCGGTGTGTGCGGGATTATCGTCTCCTCTCAATACTAGACAACCGCATGTAGTATGAGCTCCATGGAGAGGGAGGGTGGGATAGACGCATAACGTCTTGTTCCGTGGTAAGTGAGCTCTTCGGCCGTCTCTGGCACAACACGGGCGAGGAGGTGAACGGCGTAGAAGGCGATCGTCATTTCCGGAGAGGCGCGTTTGCGTCGCGGCTAAAAATAGTTGAGTGCACTGTATTGAGCGCATTACGGCTCACCAGGACTCTCATCTCTGGTAGCATATCTTAGGCAGCAACGAGGTCATGAGTGACCCGTATTCGGAGAGGGTTTCGTGGGATAGCCAGAAGCCATGTGCATACAGGCCGATATCAACTGTAGGATCAGAATGATTAAACTTTCGAGTACAAGATGACAAACATGGCCCCATACCATCACGATAGTACACGACCTTGGGCTTGGATGTTGAGCGATGGGGGAGGCGGGATCCATTTCAAATGGCCGACTCTAATCTCCCCCCCACGACTCCAGACTCTTTAACTTTCTTCGTTCTGTCGTTACCACACAAAATGTTCACCTAGACCATTCCGCAACGTGTCGATCTGCATAAGCAATGATGCGCTCATATTTCCTTCGTACTATAGCTCTGCCCGCTTCCCTCACACATGACACCCTGTCACCATTTTCAGTGATGACGTTGATATTCTTCAACCGAATCCGTGATAGCGGGTCTTGGTCGCATATCGGTGGATCAATGGTCCTCTTTGTGATGAGTTCGTCGTTATTCCTGCTCTCAGTTGGGATGATTGCTTTAAGAGAGTGGTCGATGAAGAAGACTGTTGAAACGCGGTTCCAGTGGGCCGTCGTCATTTTGGAAAGGAGGTCATGGAAATGGAACGAGAACGGGTGGAGAAGGAGAAACCTACTAAGATGAATGGTGTTGTAAAGCTCTCGAAAGTGGAGTAGTGCTATCGGCGAGGTGTCTTGTGACCCCACTGGGTCAACATCATGGCCAATGGTCAAGTACTCGTTCTTCGCTCGAGCAAGCCTATTTCCCTGGCTCTGGCTCAGGGCCTAAGTCACTCCACCCCAACTATCGACGACCTCCCATTAGAGAACTTCAGGGATGCCCATGACGAGGGCGGAGACGAGGAGTAACCCCCACCGTCATTCAGTGCCGTCGAGCCCATCTCATTTTCTACCTCTCTTCACATCTCTTTTTATATGTCCTTTATTAATACTCGTCACTTATCGCTTCAAGTTCCTTTTATTAAATGTCGCCATTCAAGCATGATCCCCGGAACCATCGATACCCACGCATACCATACACCTTCACTAGTCACCTTCACAAGATTACTCAGGACCTTAGGATTACGTAGATATTCCCCAGCCGAGGGGGCGTAGATACTTAGTACGCCCACCGCGTCTTAGCAGTAGGTTTGCTTGTAGTGGTATATAAATGCAGAGTTCAACAACAACAGCCTAAGTCGCTCACATGACAATGTCCTCCTGCGTCACTGATTCACCGAGATTCATCGCACAGAATTCAAACTGTGGTATCACTACATATTGGTATCATCACAAAGCAAAACGAAGCAGCCAACACCATGGTAGCCCATATCGAAAAAGGACGACCAAGAAAAAGAGGACTAAGTGAGGAGGGAGATTGAACCGCCTAGGTTGTGTTGAGGGAACGTTGAAGAACTATGAACTTGTGAAGGACGAAATAGGTAAGGAAAAGCGTGTTTGTCCCGGCTCTAGCACCAACGTGGGTACGATTTATCCTTCTTGAACCTGTCAAGGCAATGGTCGGGCAGTAGCATGGCCACTACTTGCACAACAAAGAGCCTTACCGCGATCATGTCGGTTTCTGACTCTATATGGTTGCGGGATACAATGAGTTCCACCCATAATACAAGAGGCCATGCGCAAATCACCACGACTGCCGATCCGAGTAGAATCGCAGGATACACGGCCCACCACTTAGCCCACCACTCAGAACGATCCTTTTCACCCGACATCAGACCAATTATTATGCCATAGACAATCGAGCCAATAACGCAACTGATGGCAAAGAATGTATCGCCAATTTGCCAAAGCAGGAGGAACTTATGCCAACCTGGGTATAGGGTTCTCCATCTGAAGAAGAATTGATATATGCCGTAGCCTTCAGGCATGTCTGTGGCCCAACTCATCCAGGCTGTTACGGTATTAAGTACCATTAGGCCAGCCGTGCCAAAACCCAAGATGACGCCCATGTAAACGTTGTGGGATGAGATCCCTCCGAAGTATGTGATTGAACAAATGATGTTGAAATGAACAGGCAAGAGGGATATGTTGGGATAAATTATAGCACGTGATGCTGTGCAAGCTCTGTGTGAATTATGACGTATTATTATATTTCTTATATTTTCTATGGTAGTATTTGTCTTCATTGTTGAGTTACCACTCTGGCAACTATGTTGTGCTCTCTTGTACTCTCTTATGCACTGTATGTACTTGTATACATGCAGCCACCTCTGTAAGTATATAAGGACCTTGTAGATACACAAATATGCAATTTGTCTCTTGTCTTTCAACCACAACCATCTAAGAAGCTTTCTAACAAACCTCAACTGCTTTAACAAGTAAGTGATTCATCCTTCACCATTGCACCATAAGGCTGCTGGTTCAACAGGATAATGCATGCAGTTGCTTCTGTTTGGATGCTGTGTACCATACATATTGGTTGTACCAATTGTAGGTGAGGAACCCAATGTTAGTCAGCAAGTTGCTGCCCAGACCAGATACAAATTGTGCTGGAGTCAGCAGGAGACTTGCATATAGCAGCAATTGGTTTGTGAGGCTGAACCCTGGTGTGACTTAAACTATTTTCTGTTTCAGAATAAGATTGAGGAGATAGTGGAGATGGTGGAGATGGTGGAGATGGTGGAGATGGTGATGCCAGGAAAGATCACAACAGCAGGTGACAAGAGTCAACAACAAAGGTTGAGAGGGACCTAGATAAGTTGATACACATTAATAATGATAGATAGCAATGGGCTTTGAATCTTACACAGAAGGTGGACAGAAATGGCAGAAACAAACTAGAAGGTAACACTGACAACCACTGATATCATGAGAGAGGAACAATAAAGGGATAATGGTGGGGATGGGGAGGAGAATGCTGTTGGAGGGATGGTGCAGTCATGGCAGGATGAATACCAAAAGGTTTGACAAAGCTTGTCTTATACTTCCAGCATACTACTGGCCCTTAAGGTTTACACTGGGTGGTGTTACAGTCTTGATGGTTTCATCTATATTTAGATGCACTGACTCAGCATAGTGTTTTATATGTTGTTTCAGCCTCTTGATGACTCCACTCTGACTTACCTGCTTACTTACTATGACTTATACCATTACTTATCTCCTGTTTCACCTATTAATAGCTAGCCCCTTCAGTAGTGTATAAACCCTAGGTAGAGCACCTGTAGTCCTTATGCTTTACCAACTTGTTCTTTTCCCTTTGCCATCCTCAAGCCTTTGCCTTAGTTGCAACCTGAGTTTATAACAAAGGTCATAACAGGTGGATGAGATAGTGTGATGTGTGTCAGATTGTAATTGTGCTAACTTGAGAAACTCTAGGACTAAGGAACATAAAAGTTCTTTCAGACTGATGTAAATATCAATCAGCACAGCAGGTACCACATTAACTATGTGATTGTCATATACATTACAAAGTTTAGATACATACAACTTAACTGGCACTGGGCTCCTAGTAGTATGGCTTCTATTAGTGCTAGTATGGCTGTGTAGTCATATGGTCATAGGTTGACATGTCAAGCTACATATCATTCAGAAAAACCTAAATCATAATATTCCATGGAGGATCCAGTTTTGGTGTAAATAAATTGCATTTCTGTCATCAGCTGTCAATACCATACCTATGCTCCAATGTTTCCTTCTGACAACTAGCACTCTGAATTGGGTTTGGTTGCTATATTGTATAAGCCTTCCAGACTGCTGTAGCATAGCTAACATATCATGCACCCTTTGCTGAGAATGACAAAGAAAAGAGGACTCAGTGAAGAGGGAGATTAAACTGCCTAGGCTCTGCTGGAGGAACTTTGAATAACTATAAACTTGTAAAGGACAAACTAAGTAAGAAAACTGTGGTAGAGGGTGTGTATTTGTCCCCTGGCACCACATAGTCACAATCTATCCTTCTTGAACATGTTAAGACAATAGTTGGGCATTAACATGGCCACTACTGGTAGAATGTGTATCTGACAGGTCAAGAACGTGTAACCAACATTGAAGAAGTCTGGTTTGAATTGGTCAGAAACATACATGTCATCATTTACTATTTGTTCTCACACTTTATTATGAGATCAATTGGGTGTGTTCAAGCTTCACCAGCTATATCTACTCCACCACTGTTGTCACTACCACTGTTGCTTGTAGTGGCTTAAGACAGAAATCAAGATTTAGCTTGAGGGCAAGATGTTGACTTTGAAGAGTGTATGTCCCCTCTTCTCTTGTCTAGGCTAAAGTGAGTTTTGATTTCTTTACCCAGTTCCCATCCCAACCCATCTTTTTTTTTTTTTTAATCATAGTTTATTATAATAGTCTAGCTACTACAAATGGGTGCACAGAAGTAGTCCCAATACTGAAACTAGAGAGAAAGGGAAAAGGAAGCAAACAGGAAAGAAAAAGAAAGTTAATAGTAGCAGGGTAGATGTTATAACCTTTGTTATGTACTTAGGTTGCAACTAAGGCAAAGGCTTGAGGATGAGCAAAGGGAAAAGAACAAGTTGGTAAAGCATAAGGAATACAGGTGCTCTACCTAGGGTTTATATACTAATAAGGGGTTAACTAAGAACAGATGAAACAGATGATAAGTAAGGGCATGAGTCATGGTGAGTAAATAAGCAAGTTAGAGTGGAGTCATCAAGGGGTTGACATAGCACATGAAATACTCAGCTGAGTTAGTGTGTCTAAATATAGATGAAATCTTCAGGACTGTAACAGTAGATGAGTCCAGTGTCGTCAGTGTATGCACTACCTGAAGCTCAGGACAGACTCAGTGAAAGGATGGGCTGGAGGGTCAGGTTGATGTGACCAGACCACGGAGTGAGGAGCTGCCTGCCCCAACCTTCCAAGACCACGGCAACAGAGTGACGCTAGCCCAGCCAGATAGGAAGGAAATGTAAGGTTGATGATAGTATTAAGGGTTGGGTAGGTTACCAATATGCTGATTAACTACCAATTTGAAACTACAAATGTATACTTCATAAGCTAGAGATTTCCAGTGCCCTGCCATCCGGACTATCTTGGGATCTACTTTCTTCGCGAGAAAGTATGATGCCCCACCAATTCAGAAGGAGTGCCCAAACATTGTGCCAGCCCCAGCCTGTGCAGTATTAGGTTTATGCAGTTAATGGCAGCTTGTCTGGCCATCGGGTATATACTACCTCTCCTGTCTCTCCATGAGAATAAAGGGTCATCTCTTGAAGCTGGGACAACAGCTGCCAGATTGATTAGTGCCTCTAACGGGCAAAGCTCCTTCTCCTGGGCAGCAATGAAGATGGACTGGACTTCACCTGGATTAGCTGTCTTTGCAGCAGGCAAATCAAGCCAAACATAGGGCTTCCCATTGAGGTCCACCTCCAGATGTGCATCACCCCACTTCAGGTGCTTATGCCCATCAAAGTTGTGAGATGTGGAGCAGGAAACCTCACTGAAGCACATGAGTCCCCAGAAGGCATATGCTGACATGGCCCAAATGTATGCATCAAATGGGTCTGTGAGATTGAGGGTGCGCCTGAGTATCCTCAGGAGAGGGATGGTTGTAGGTGGTTGGGCCAGTCATTTTCGGCAAGGCATTACCTGTTCGAGGCCATGTAAGGACCAATCAATGCATGTCATATTGGCAGGTGAGAGAGGTTCCAGCCAGCCTTGTGCAATGTGCCAGGCTCATATGGCAGAGAGGTATTTGCATACAGTTGAGACGGCTACTGGTTCGAAAGGGGTTGATGATCAGATGTTCGGATCAAGGGATCTGGGATCTGTGATAGCCCATATTGCGAAGGAGTATAAAACATGAAAGGGAGCAGGAAGGCAGGATTCTTCTGGGATCAAGAATATGTCACAGAAAAGGTGAAACTTCCGAAGTCCTGACCCATAGCTAGCACCATCTCGAAGGGAAGCCCTTGAGGCCATATCTGCCAGGAGTTTGATTACAGAGTTGTTGATGGTGGAGGGCAGCAGTGTGTTCACACCTCTCCAGTGGAATATTCTTTCTTCAGCCCGGCAGTCTGGTTATAGGGGGGAAGGGTTCAGGGAAAGGGGAAAGTCACTTAGTGAGTTTGACAAGCCTTCAATATAGAGGTTGATTGAGGATGGAAAACAGACTATATTGGATGTAGGAAACTGTGCAAGTGGGTTGGTAATGGCCCTCAAGCTGGTAATGAAGCTGGAAAACCACTGAAGAAGGTGCTGATGTCGCCACGGGAGAGTGCATCAGCAATGTTTTCGTGGCTGGTTACATGTTGGGCCTTAAGGGACATGCCTTGGGCTGCAAGTGAGGTGTAAATCTGTTGTAACACCTGGTTGGTTGTGGCATTGTGGGAATGGCCTTTGTTGATCACTGTAACTACACCTTTGTTGTCAGAGTGAACTAGAAAGACTCCTGGGTGTGTGAGATTGAGTGAGAATAGTAAGTAGAGCCCTAGCTTGACAGCTATGGCCTTGGCCTAGCCAATATCTCAGGCCTGTCCAGGACCAATCTGGACTTCTGGTGCCCAGCGCCAAATGGCCCACTTTAAGTCCACTACTACTCCGATTCCAAAGGAGATGCTGGCATCTCCCCACCAGCCAATATCAAAGGGTACTGGGGAATTGAGGGGTAATCTTGATGGCAACAGGGGAAGTAAGGCACAAATATGTGCCAAGCTGCTCTGAACAGAGCTCAGTGGTGACAGGTGTGTTCATGGTGATCGGAAGTGTGTTTCTGTGCAATACAGATGCTTTCTTGCAAGTGAATTTTGCCCTGGAAACCAGCCAGCTGTCGACCAAGGTCTACAAGGCCTCTAGCTTCTCCTGTGGAAAGCTGACAACTTTCTCATCAAGATGCCAATTGAAACCAATGTATTGCTGCACACCAGCCAAGGGGTGGAGTTTCTCCCTGCTCCATGGAACTCTGATTTCAGCAGTTAGGTTAATAAAATCAACCTCTGTCCATGACTGGTGAGATAGGCGGAAGACCAGAAAATCATCTACCTATTTGGCGATTGGGCCAAAACCAGCTGCCAAGGTGATCCCTACTATCATGTTGGCAACAGTGCCAAATGCCCCAGCACTCAAAGACATCCTGAACATGACAGCTTGGTCTACCCAGACCTTTCTGTTCCATGACACACATGTCCAGTTCTGTTGGGATGGATGTATGGGAGTCAGACGGTAGGCTGAGGATATGTCAAAAGTAGCTGCCAGACAACCTTGGGGTAAGAAGAGTATTACTTGGGAGGTGGTGTCGAAGGTGTCCCAAGCTGTTGGGAAGTTGTCTGGGTTGATGAGTGAATTTACGAATGGAATTAGGGGATTATGTTGGGGATAAGATAGGTCTTGTATCATACGGAGCTTTGACAAGCCAGCTTTAGGCACCAGGCCAATGGAGGAGGTGTGAAATGGGCCAATCAGGTCTTCAAGCTTTTTGGGAAGAAATGGGGGAGAGTAGCGGCTGGCAGCCTCCTCCACAGCAATATATCTACTGATAAAGTCTGGGTCTATCAACAATGATGCATGATTAGGAAAGATTAAGGTTCTATCTGGTAAGATATCTATACCAATGTCGAAACCATATGTAAGACCATGTACAATGTGGATCCAATTCTCTAATATGCCAAGCTTGGACAGAAGAAAGTGTGTTCAGATGGGATCAATGGGGGTTGCCACACAGCAAGGGTCAGAGTTTGGCTGAGCAGTAGCTGGCACCATGGGTCATGGCATGGCAGAGAGAGCAGGAGTGGTTAAATGAGCAGCTGGGGCCAAACCTGCAGGTGCTGGATGAGGCAAAGTTGAAGCAGTACTGGGTTCCATTGGGTGCAAGCAGGGTATGAGGGCCTTGGGCATTGGGTGCCAGAGGGGCAATGGGCTTCCTGGCTGTGGTTGTTGTTGTGCTGCAGGAGGCTGGTAGGTGGCCAGTGAGCCCACACCAAAAGCAGTGGTTGTATCTGGGTTTCTTTGCTGCAGTGGGCCGTGATGCACTGTCCTGGAGCTTTCGCTTCACAGCACCTGACAAGGCAGTCAGGGAGTTCTGGGAGGCTTGAAGGGCCACCTTGCCCATGATTAGCATGAGGCCATTGGCATCAAGAGATGAGTAGTCATGAGATTTGTCTGCATAGGCTAGGTCACACTGCTGGATGTCATATTCAATGGCTATCAGCCACCCATGGGATTGGGCTATGCCTATGACAATTTGGTGGTGATGTTGCAGCACATCAGCCCTAGCATCACCATGTATTTTCCTCATCCCACGCTCAATGGCTGCAGTGACACCATGCCAATCCTGCATCGAGATGTTGCGATTGTTGTTCTGGTCCACAGGTTTTGCTAGCAGTGATGACAACTCAGCCAGCAAAGGAGATTCCACATTGGTCTCCAGCAAAGCCCTCCAGTGGGCAGGTAGGGTGACAGCTGGATACAATATGTACTCAAGCCTCTGGATTGCAGCAAGGATTCAAGGGGGAATGGCTAAGGAGATGTCCTGGTTAGTCTGGACCAAGATGCATCATAAAGCTGGTGCCACTGCTGCTGGGCTGGTCTCAAGGTTCGAAAGGGGGGCAGGTATAGGGGCTTTACCATGGTGCTCCTTGTTCTATGGCCTTCAGCCTCAAACACAGCAATGAGCCCACAGCTTACAGTTGCAAGTCTAAACTCAGATCAGCTATAATGGGTTCAAACCCAGCAAGGCAAGGGCCTAAGCCCATTGGATGTGCAGGTCTAAACCTGGAGGACACGAGGGCCCAAACCCTTATGGTGGCCTAAGCCCAGCAGCAGCAGTTAAGCTTGGGGGAACAAATACTTACAAAGCTGAAGTGGGTCTGCCTTGTGATCCAGAATGATAGGTGGAAACTTCAACAAGGATGGTGATGCCTCAGTGTCTAAGGGTGGGGAGCCAGGGGCACATGTTGAGTTGGTTTCAACAAAGAGAGTCTGTGGAAAGTGGGGAGGAAGGCTTGGCGTCAGCCAGAGGTTGGTGGGAATGGTTGGATGGGGGGGGTGGTGGCTGGGTTTGGCCACAGTTTGAAAAGTTTAACATGGAGGAGTCTGGGATTGGGGGTTTTCGTGCCAGGTTGGATGAGGCTGCACTGAGGTGAGGGTTTCTGTCAGGTGTGGGTTGTCTGGGAGGGTGGGAAGCAGGGGTGCCAGGATGCCCAGCACCAGAGGGGCCCATTCCAGGTACACTTAGTTGTTGGGAGATGGTTGGCTTATACTGCTGAGAGGCTGGAGGAGTAGGCGGGTGGCGGTTGCCCTGTTGATGGACAGAGGAGCTGCCTCCATGGTTGTTGATGGCGAGGCTGTGCATGATGTGTGACATGCACACAGGAGTCCAAAGGAGAGTGGGGGAGTTGGTCAAAGAGAGAGTGGGGCAGCTGTCAAGCATTGTATGGAAGGCTGCTGCTTGAGCGGACTTGTGCTGGTTGGTGTGGAAACAGTGATAGGTCGGAGAGTGGTGTTTCGCTTACTGCTCTGCTGGACGCTGGGTGCTGGCAACTTCCATCGCAGCATCCTAGCTCAAAGAGGAACCTAGCTAAGTATTGTGATGCAAGAAGAAAGGGGAAGCTAACTTAGCAAATAATATAGGCAAAGGCATATGTGGGAAGATGAGAGAAGAGGAAGCAATAAGGCTACCTGTAATAGGGGAGAGAGAGAGAGAAGAGGGGAAGCCCCTCAGTGCATATCTGGAACACCATTAGCTATAATGCACTTCTTCTGTGAGAGGCATCAAGTAATTATCCCAACCCACCATGGAGCAGGCCAATTTGGTGCACTGTGCTATTAGCATTTACATGCAATGGACTTGAAACATCTAGTTGTGAGCTAGAGCAGCATTTGATCATATTCTTCCACCTCCAGATAATGATTATGGTAGTTCTACTTATCCTAGATGAAGCAATCTGGACTTACCCAAAGTCAGTCACCTTTATCACATACCAGATCATCCAGTTCTTTCACTCAGAAACCAATCTCAGAAGTGTCTGCATGGGGCCAGATATATAAAATACAACCAACAGAGGCTGGATGATGAAACCTTGCATGACTTTAACCACAGTAACCAGAACAGTGACATAAGCAGAGGATGGAGACTGTTTCTGCTTTGGCCAAAAGTATATCATCCCATCCTAGTAGTGTAGCTTAATGCTGCAGGTGTAGTCTAGAAGCTATGAGAGGAGGTGAAGTAGTATGATATGGGTTTAGGATATTGCTTACCCCCTTAGAGTAGATGTACAGACTTGTAGTGTGTTGAAACAAGTAGCTACAAGCAGGCATAAAGCATGGGGAAAGACTTACAGTACTTGGAGCTGGTAGCAGTGATAGAGAGCAAGTTGGGGGGGGGATTGAGTACTAGGGCTGGAGGTGCCAGTACTTATATGAGAGTAAAAGAGAAAACTAAACTGTCTAGTAGCTGTGTTAAGGTACAGAATATATACTTATTCTATGGTGCACAGACTATCATACAAACAAATGAAAATATTACACTTACATGTGCATACAATAATATATATTTCATAGAGGACATAATGCTATTGGATACTGCAAAGGAGTACAAGAGGAAGCATGTAATCCACCAGTTATAAGGTCATTAACTAGAAAGACCTAGGCCCTTCTAGGCATAGTGTCAACATCTAGCAAGCATCTTTCAACACTCCTCTATGATAGAGTAACCTTAGTAAAAGTAGAAAGGAAAAATTCATTCAAATGAGTAAAAATAAAGAACAATAATCTGTGAGAACAATAGTCCAAAGAACTTGATGAAGCGGTCAAACTTGACTTTCTCCAAATTTTTATGAGAAGATTGGCAGGGTTTTCTATACTGTTGACTTTTGCCAATGTGATAACCTTGGATTTGATCAATTTTCAAATATAATAGTACTGAATGTCAACATGTTTAGATCACTTTTCAGCAACTTCATTCATAGACCAAAACAGTAAGCCATTGTTGAAGAAAAGAGGTGTTTGGATGACAAAGTGAAGTTCTTTCAATAGTTAGGACAGCCAAAACCAACTGCCTACTGCAATTGGACAAGGCCTTGTATTTGGCCTTGGTCAATGAAAGCAAGACTGTCTTTTGCTTTTTGCTCAACCAAGAAATGGGAGCAGCAACAAGGGTGACAAAGTTTCCTGTAGTAGACTGACAGTCATTTGGATCTGATGCCTAGCCAGAGTCCACGAAAGTGATAAGACCTAAGTTACTTTTTCTATCATATTGTAACTTGTACTTTTTGGTTTTATGGAGATAGCATAAAATATGGAGGACAGCAGAATAATACACCTTTGAAGGATTTGCCATATGCTGTGACAGTTTGACTGTCACAAATGCAATATCAGAGCAAGATCTGATTATTAGATACATCAGAGATCCCACAAGTTATTGGCACTTTGTTCTGAAAGAAGGTACCATAGGTTTGTTATTCTTCTTAAATATGAAGCCTTTTGGCAATAGAGTGTCCTCTTGTCCAGAAGTGATATAAAAATAATCAAGAACTTTTTGGAGATACTTGAGCCATTCTAGATAAAGCTTCCAGTTCAGCTGGTCACACATAATTGATATGCCCAGGAACTCAGTAAGCTCACCTTGATCATGACATTCCTACTTCTTCATAAATTTTTGCTTTAACTCTTTGAGGAGCAAGGAACTTTTTAGACCTACAAATGAGACATCACTGATATAGACAAGGGCAACAATTAACCTTCCAGTCTTTGGACAGATGTAATAGTATATGCCAGCATCAGATTTATATCACTTAAATCCCAGTTCAATCATTGACTTTGTCAATTCTTTCTACCAGGACAAGCTAGCTTGTTTAAGGCCATACAACAACTTGTGCAATTGCCACATCTTCTTTTCCTTTCCAGAAATTTAGACTTTTTCTGGTTGTTCCATGTAAGTCTCCTTATCAAGATTGCTATACAAGTATCTTGTCTTGATGTCAACACTAAACATATCCTAATCCTCAAAGGCTGCAATTGACATAATTAAGCAGGCAGACTCATAGCAGACTACTAGTAAAAAAAGCTCATTGAAGTCAATTCCTTTGATCTGAGAAAAGCCCTTTGCTACAAGACAGGCTCATTTCTGGCCATCTGATTTGGTGTTGAATACCCAGTAGTTCTTGATCACTTTTTGACCTTTCAGGAGATCAACTAATTTATAAACCTTTTTTTCCTTTAATGCTTGTAATTTCTCAAAGCAAGCATAAAGCTATGCCTTTTTATTGGCATTTGACAGTTTATCAAGATCACAGAATTGCTCCAGATCTTCAACAAGTTTCATGGCAAGCTCAAAGCAGTAAGAAATAAATTGGTCTCTCCTCTCATAAAAAAGTTGTTCAATTGACAGCTTCTCCACTTCTTGATCCACTGTGTTAACAGGTCAATAGACAAGATGCTTCAATATTGTTGTTCTGGGAAGGCATCTTGCCAAATCTTATCTGTATTGTGTTCAATCTCAGCTAAAGACCAATTATCTCTACAGAAATTATCAGGATAGCTAAGCCATTTTCTTCCCCCCTGCTCCTGGATCCAATGGGATTGATGTGGGGGGAGTACTGGACTTGGTGGGTGAACAGAAGAAGAAATACATGATGGAGGGGGATCAGAAGTAGGAGCTCTTGGTAGTAAAGCTGGAGGTGGGATTTTGAAAAGTTTGTTTTACTATGGAGATTGCCTTTTTAGAGCAGGAAAACCAGATCAGGATCTTTGTGGAGAACCAGCTGGGGATTTTGTGGGAGATTGACTTAGTGATTGACTACAAGGAATCCTAATTTCTGGAAATTTATTAATAACATAACAGATCAAATTCTCCAGAGTGGGCTTGGACAGAGGGTAATCATCCTGATTATTATTATCTTGCCTATCAGTGTCAGGTGGAGTTACCTCCCTAGCTTTTTTACTACTACTTGGATTAAAGTCCTTACACTTCAGAAAATAATTCTCATTGAAGCTGGATTTGGCAGAGTAGAAGAAAACATTACAATTTTCTTTAATTCTCATGAACATCCAGTTTCCTGAATTAAAGCCCAGGAAAACTATTAGTCTGCTTTGTGCCAAAAGCTTATCTTTCCAGATCTTATTAGGTAAAGACACATAAGCACCACAGCCAAAGACCCTGTATTTCAACATGTCTGGTACTATTCTATTAAATAACTTGAATAATGTCTTCCACTTCAACTCTTGCATTAGTGTACAGTTGTACAATATAGCAGCATAAGCTATCAAAAACTCCCACCAGCTGTCTGGGAGACAAGCTTGAAGGCATAATGCCTGAGATTTCTTATGGAGTATTCAATTCAAACATTTTATATGACTATTTTGTTGGTACAAGTGGGGAGTGCTGACCTTATATATAATACTGTTTTTATCAAGCTACATTTTCAGTGATGCCAAAGTGTATTCTCCTCTATGACTTATGCACAAGAACTTTAACTTCTTTCTTGAAAGGGTCTGAAGGTTTATGATCAGCTCTTGAAGCTTTTGAGTAGCCTGAGACTTTGAGAAAAGAAAAATACATGATGCAAGACTAGAGTAGTCATCAAGCACCATCAGACACCACTTATATTTGTGGTATGATATAATAGGAAGTTTGAACAGGTCAGAATGAACCCATTCAAAAACTGCCAATACTTGGGATTCCAAAGCAGATGTTAAGGACTAACTCTGGTGTGAGGGCAGACTGTGAGCAGACAGAATCAGACATTTGCAGACCAAGAGTAGATGAGGCCTTGGCTTCAACTTATGTGTTGCACCCCTCTGGTACCATGAATGGCCTCACTTGACCAACTACAGACTTGAGTGGATGAATGGACAAAGGTCAGACAGGGACAGGATAAGTCCAGACAGAAAGGCAGACTTGTAGTGGACAAGTAGAAGGGAAGAGAGAGGCTTAAGTTGATATTCTGACTGCTTATTACAGACAGCTGTAATCTTACTTATATACTGTCAGTCAGGATAAAGTCCAGAGAGTAGTAACTAGGTATTAGCATTCTTAACTGCTTAAAGGAGGACACAAGCAACATGTGAGTTGATATCTGCAATGAGGACACAAGGGTAGGAAGACCATCCATGTGGCATCCAGTCACCTGGTAGGATGGAGGCAGATGTAAAACATCAGATAAGTGGGTAAGACCTGGATAGGCAAATGATAATCATGGAAAAAGGAATATCCATGGATAAACAGAAAGGGAAATGACACTTGGACAGGAATTCTGATGGAAAAGAATGATAAAGGAGATGGTATGGAGAATAACATTTCCAGAGGGAAGATTTCTGACAGAGATGGAGAAGAGGTTAAACTGAATAGGATCTATGGAACCTGGGTTGTAACCAAGGCTCCAAAAGCTTAATGGGTACAAAGTGAAGTCTGTAACAGCAAAATATGATGGTGCTGTCATTTTACCTTTAATGCACCCATCACAAATACCCTTGTTCTATAGAATGACTATTCTCAAAACCTGTACAGTATTCTCAGAAAATTTCTTTAATACAGTATCTCTGGGATAACCCAGACATCAATGCTAAGTTTCATAGTTCTTAGACTTTTCAGTAGCAGTCATGTTCTCAACTGATTGACAGGTGCAAGAATCTACCACTTGCAAAGCACCCCCATAGCCTTTTGTCTTAGACTGCAAGATGACATTGCCATGATCATCATAGAATTTAGTGCCAAACCTATTGGCCCACAATGTCAATCTGGATATGTGAAGCTGCCCTGATAACATCAGTCAATGACTTATTCCTTCACAATAGAACACTAGCCCCAGTTTAGTGTGACATATCTGGTTTGTTCCTGCATTATCAATAATGTGCTCTAAAATCATAATTCCCTGTCCCATAATATACAGGAGAACTGCAGAATTAGCTATCATCACCTGACCAAAATTCCTATGCTCAAAGGTGATAAAGTCTTCACAATATATGGTAAAGTGAGCACTGGCTTCTAAATCTACAAGCTACTCTACTAGGAACCTTTTTAATCTGGAGTTTACTAAGCTATAACTCAGGCTACTCAAGTTTTCACACAAGAGACATGACAAAATTAGCACTCTATTAAAAACATCCTACTTAGCAATACAGATAGTAGCACTATTCATATAATATATAGCCTGTTCTTTCCATATCCATTAGTTAATCTCAGTGATCACATCTAAATCTGTGATGAGGGCCTGGAAATAGTTAGCATGCATAAGAAAGATCAAAAGAGGCACATACCTTGCAACCTGATCACTATTTTCTGGGAAAGATAACTGTATTGCCCTCCTGTTATATATATGATCCTTGCTATAGTTGGTAAACTTCTCCTCATCCATGCAGTACATGCAGTGATGCATCCAGTGCTGCTCAGCTGAGGCAGCCATCTTAACATCTTCATTGGTTTTGGGAAGAGCCAATGTCTCTTGTAGTAAGCCCTTATTCCCCAAGAATAGGGATGGAACTACAAAGTGGTTATCTAAGGGCATTTCTCAAAGCTATTCAAGTACTTGACAAGGATGGGATTACCAGCTGAAGAATAGCCAGAGATAGAGTGGGTACCCAAGCAAGTGTCATACTGCTTGAGAGCACATGCCTGAGCTTTTGCTCCAAGGCTAAGAAAGAAGGGGTGAGGAGTAGGAAGTAGTTTGTCTGAGACCTCATCAGGATCATCAATCCAAACATAGAATCCACCAATCCATGACTTACCAAAGGCTTCTTTGGTTTAGCAAACCAGCTTGCAAGTAGTACTGGGATTACAAGGTAGTTCAGCATTGGCCATTACAACTTGCATTATTGCAGAAGTCACTTAGTAGTCATCAGTAGATTTAACCTCCTCAATCTGAGCCTAGTTTGCCTTTTTCTTCCCATAGCAGTGACACTTCCTCTTTTCTTCTTTCTATTGCTCACCTTGAGGTTTGGGAGCTGCAAAGGCCTTTTGCTGCTGCTGCTGGGCAGGTTTTTGCTGTAACCTCCCTTCCTTACACTATTGTGGGTTCTGTGGGGCATTCTGCCAAAAATGGGTAGCTGTAGCTTGTTAGCTAGGGGTATTCTAGATGGCAAGGATGCCAGCATATGTCTTGTCCCATTGGAGATTAAAAACCTCCAGATTTTAAGTGATCTATGAGATGTAGAACTTCTTAAATCAGTTAGGCAACATATTCAGAAGAAATATACATTGAATGCATTTGTAAATCATTACACTGACACTGGTAGTGCAAGCAAAGCAGGCAGCAATGTTGGAGAAGTAGAAGCTGGGGTCTCCACCTTCTGAAATCTTATATCCAGTCATCTTTTAAAGATTAGTAAAGATCAGGGATAGACCCACAAGTCTGAACTTTCCTCTCAGCCATGTCCATAGAGCATGTGGGCAGGTTTTCCTGTAGTCCATGAGGTTGTCAGGTAAGGTACTATTGATCAACTTGAGGGCATAAGACTAGATCATGACCTATTTGGCCAGCTCAGCAGTGTCAGTGGCATCAGCTGGATTGGCAGTTCCTTCACCAGTCTAGGTCCAACCATTCTCAGTCCAAGTTGTGTTCCCAATACAAACAAGAGCCCCTCTGACCCTGGTGGCCTAGATATGATAGTTGGAGGCTTCCTTCAACTAAAGGGTCTGTGTAGTTTGAGACATTGGGAAGCATAGGAGCAAAGGTCATATCTACAAAAAACCTTCAGTAAGAGTTGAGAGCAGAGTGAGGGAAGAGCATAGCTCAATTCTCCATCATAGGTGAGACCAAGCAATGCTTTCAGCAAACTTGATTGATTTAACAACCAGAGCACATGACAGCAGCTTGAAGCCTATAACCTGTTGAAACAAGTAGCTACAAGCAAGCACAAAGCATAGGGAAAGACTTACAGGACTTGGAGCTGGTAGCAGTGATGGAGAGCAAGTTGAGGAGGATTGAGTACTAGAGCTGGAAGTGCCAACACTCATATAAGAGTAAGAGAAGAAACTGAACTGTCTATTAGCCATGTCAAGGTACAGAATATATACTTATTCTATGGCACACAGACCATTGTACAAATAAATGAAAATATCGCACCTATATGTGTATACAATGATATATGTTTCATAGAGAATGTAATGCTATTAGATACCACAAACAAGTGCAAGAGAAAGCATGTAGTCCACAGGTTATGAGACCACAAACTAGAAAGACCTAGGCCTTTCCAGGCACTGTGGCAGCATCTAGTGAGTGTCTTTTGACACTAGGATGCACCTTGCATTAAGTTACTGCAGAATCATAACAGGCATCACTGATATTGTTAATTTTTAAAAGAAGGTTATTGGAGTGCATCGCCATACTGAATGGGGCAAGGCAATGTGGGTTTCATTATTGCCTTGCCTCATTCCTTGTCAACAGCACCTACAAAGGTGTGTTTTTTTTTCTGATGTAACTCTGTACTACCCTAAAAATGTGCTCTCAGATCACATCCCAGTGGTATCTATTGCAAACCACTCATGCCAGTGAGGAAACCAAGTTATTCAAAGGACATTATTGATCTACAAATACACAGCTATGCCATAGCTAAGATCCAGTTTCACCTCAATAAGAGAATGTCAGCCTTGTGCACACTTGGAAGATCTAGACCAACATTACTATTTGTGTTGATGTCCATAAGGCAAACAAAGTTATGCACTGTCTACAGTTCTCAATCAAGCTCTCTGTGGAAATGGTGAAGAGACAGTGCCACATTTTGTCAAATACACATTCCCGAGCACTGCCAAGGAAGTACAAGTAATTTAATTTACTGCATCTCACAGCTTCCGTCGTTTCACCCTGCGTGTATCAGGGTTCCCTTGAACACTGCCACATGCATCCAGCCCCACTTCTGATGTTCATGAATCCTGTTATCTTTAGCTGCCACGAGCAGCATCAGCTTCTCCACAGCCCCCTTTCCCACTTTCATTTGACACCTCCCAGTATATCCCTGACCACCACCCGATTATGCAACCTGCCACAATTAATGCTGTCTCCGAGAGAGGCATCAATCCCTGTCTCGCCCATCCTGGATACCTATATTAATCGACTCCATCGCGACTGAAATATTACACGAAGGCCATGGGTGTGCATTGGAGTTATCGGCCGAAGGTAACATTGCCAGACAAAATATGAGTGACTTCCAATGGCAAAAACAAAGGCACTGAGCATACGGTAACCATTCCTTCGTTGAAGTCAACATAATCCTAGCCTTTAAGAATGTGCTCTTGAGGTTGTTCAACTCCTTGGCGAGAAGAGCTGGTGCAGAATGACCACATATAATGTACAACTGTTCCAATCAGACTTCCCCCCTCATGACCAGTCCCATTCTTTTCCGCTCGATTTCGTATCTGTGGGAGGCTTCGTCACGATCATCTACCCGTCTTCACCGTCTTCAATGTTTGTCTTCCTTTAACGGAAATCCTCTCTCCCAAACATAACATTAGTATAAAAAAGCCTGTATTTTCATAGGACAGAGCCGGACTCATTTTGATTTGGGCAATTGCCCGGGAAATAACTATGGGAAGCGGAAGGGTTGAAAGGATTCTTGTCGAAAAAATTATTACGCGAATGGCCATTTTGAAAACTGTGCGCTCGAGGGTCGGGGGACACGCCTTGCCTGTTGGCAGAGTCATGTCCACCCGGTTGACGAGACGAAGAGGGAGGAAGGGACCTAAATGGGGACCCGAGGGATCCACCCCACCCAGAATTTTCTTGATTTGGGTACATGGCAGCTGAGTATATGCGCGTAATCGGCTCGAGAATCGACTTGATCTGGACGATGACACGTCGAAATATGATCGAGTTGAAGATTGTACCCTACAATCCTTTATGCGGGGCCCATAACCTGTAGACTCTAGGATACATGGATGTGTAAGACTCAGTTGATAGTCACCAACTTTGTACTACCTGTAGGATATACAAACGTGTAATTACAGCCATGATCAGCATACGAAAGACAGTCATAAAAGGGACATACGTACGACTCAGTTGATGGTCAAGAAGCGACTTAAGGTACATGGATAATAATAGAACAAGTCGCGGGACATTGTTGACGGACAACATCCAACACACCCCCTCATAAAAAACATAGAGAAACAATAGCAGAGAAAGAGAAAGACCAGAGAACTGCGATCAAAAAGGCAAAAGAACAACTCCCAACGTTTCCTGATGTTTTCCAAAAGTGGCTTGTGGTAACAGCTTGATGAGGATATCGGCAGGCATTTCAGCCGTCGGGATCCCGGACGTATGACGGCTCACGACCCATGTACTGACGAAGGAAATGGCACCGCTCGTCAACATGTTTCGACGAGATCTAATTGTCAATGGAGATGGCAGCTGCATTGTCGGACAAGATCGGAGATGATGAAGGGATCGGGAAGAGGGGCAATAACACTCACATCCGCAACCATAAGCCCTCTTCGACAGCAGGAGTGAACGCATAATACTCGACCTCAGCTGAAGACAAAGCGACAGATCTCTGTTCGACGACAGACCAAGACACACAGCATCTTAGGAAGAAATAACAGAAACCTGCAATACCGCGACGGTCGTTTTCATCGGAACTCCCGGTCCGAGAATCCCCCATGTTGTATGTGTACCTGAATCGCGACCTATGTGACACTACTCGCACTCCCACCACAGTATCCCACACCAACTTCTTTTAGCTTGCAAGAACGAGATGCAGTTTTATCAGGATTCAGAAGTAACCGAACATCGAACAAGTGGCTGGTGTAGACTCCTATCACAAACTTTCTCAGGTATACTCAGTCTCTCATGCACGAACTCTACTACAACTCCAGTTGAGGATGCTCCGCCATACGAAAATGTCGGTCTTGTGTGGGAGTTCTCGTTGGAGCATACAGAAAATAGGTTCTGAACTGATCAGTCACAGCCGACTGAGTGATTCTATGTAAGATCTCGCACAATAGCCAACACCCTACGCGATAACAGTATTACCAAATTTCCCGGAAGGCTCAAAAAGGAAAACAAAGTTTTGCAATTGAAAATACAACTCCCAACCCGACTCCCAGCCGACATCGAGCAAATTAAAAGCTACATCACCACACACAAAGAGGTATCTCCAACTCATCTACTCCTCATCCGCCTCCTTCTCCTCATCTTCCTCCTCCTCCTCCTCCTCATCCCTCACCCCAGAACCAGACGCACCAACATCGACCAACACACCCTCCTTCAAACCCATCTCCTTCTCCCTCTGTAGTGCCTCCTCCCATCCCTCCTCAAACAACTCCGGGTTCGTCGATGGATCAGCAATCCCCGCTGCGAGCTTTGACCGACCTTTAGATTTAAGGTCAGACGTCCAAGATCGGACTGCTTCTGGGACCTTACTACAGGTGACAAGGCATCAGTAACAAGTTTGACAAGGGACAAGAGTGGACGAACCTCGGTGCATACGTCCGTGCGAATAACGCCGCTTCCGGAGCACGACCTGTCTTGATCAATAAATCCACACATCTCTCAGGTTGACCAAGTTGCAGAAGCGCAGCAAACGCAAGGTTGTTTTGTCCCTTCTCAACTACATTTCACCAATCAACGGGAGATCTCACCAATAAAAAAAAAAAAGTTACGCACTAGCTTTCTCAACAACCTTCTCAACACCCTCCCGATCTCCAACACTCAACACAATCAACAACAAACTTCCCAAATCCCCAGCCTTCACAAAACTCTCCTTTGCCAAATCGAATCGCCATACACTTAGTGCGCGGTCACCAAGGGCTTTCCACTTGACTTCGGCTTCGTTTTCGGGTACGGAGAGTGCGATGGCATGTGCAGCATCGAGATCATCTAGAGACAATGCAAGGTCGAATTTGTGGTCTGGGTCTGTTGTCACTTTGATAGCGAGTTCTTTCATATCTGTAGAACAATAGGAAGATTCTAAGGACGGCGTTTTGGTCAGGGATAGTTACTACAATGCCCACCTCTGCCCTCGAGGAATCGCGCGACCTTGTTCAATTGGTCTTTGGGTATTGTAGGGAGCAGTTCAGCCGCAGCATCCAAGTCTCCGCGTAAAATAGCGGTTTGGTATTCGACGACGGTGAGTGAGAGACTGTACCCGTAGATCTTGAGGTCCTTGTCGGCCAGGTAGACGCGGTTGTGCGCGGGGATGTAGCCGAGGAGGTATAAACGACTGGACATGAAATGTCAATCATCAGTGGTCAGTGCGGAGAACTTGAAGACTCGCCTATCAAAGGGACTGATGGTGTAGGATTCGGTGCCAATGAAGTAGGAGAGGCGAGTGGGTGTCGTGTAGATGAAACAGTCGCCGATCCATTTGCCTGTTTGGACACTGCAGCAGTAACGACGTGAGTACATGTGAATATATGCGGCTACAATGATAGGAAATACCTGTCGTTGATTTCGGCGACAACCTCGAACGCCTCTTCAACACCCTCATCCGTGATTTCCACACCCTCGTCGACTTTATCTTGATACGCATCTCGATCAAATCGAAGCACGTAAAACGAATCGTCGGAGACAATCGCGACAAGCGTGCCAGTCGTCGACCAATAGACCTATACCACAATTCAACAAACGACAAAAAGTTGAAGATATGCGTTACTCACGTTCTTAGCATCAACATCGATGCGCCTAACAATCTCTCCCGTCTCCCAATCCCAGAAAATCACATACCCAGGCCCACGGGCACCCAAAACCGGACCACCATGCAGCCCATCCAGGGCAAAGCTCCCAGCACCCTTCATCCCACTCCCATTCCTCTCCTTGAAATTCTTGTATACTTTCAGCTTGACTTTACTCTCCAACACAGCATACGTGTTACTATCAGGCGCCCAAGCAAACGAAATACCGTTACCAAAGGACTTGTTCCTCCAAGCGAGGGCGGTGTAAATGATATATTCGCCATCACCGACGACGGTGACGAAACGGCCGTTGGGGGAGTGGAGGAGGGATGTGGCGAAGATTTCGGTGGAGCCGATTTCTTTGGTTGTGAGTGGGATGCGAGCACCATCTGAGGTGGAGGTTGTGTCGTCGGTGGGGAGGGTTTGGAGGTTACCTGAGAGGACTTCGTGGTTGCGCGTGTAGACGAGTTTGCCAGAGGGGTCCATGGAGTATGTAGGTTCGTCGCGGCCGAGCTAGAAGCAAAAGTAGGATTAGGATTATATTTGGTTGGGAAGGGAAGGAGACGTACTTTGATAACGACGACACCCTCGTCGAAACCAACTGCGACTTCGTTGGTGTCTTTCCGGAGAGCGAGACACCATGCGCGTTCGAGAGCATAGCTGAGGGTATGTTCGATGCGGTAGGTGCCGCTGTTCCAGATCTTGACGGTGCCATCTTCACTTCCACTGATGATGATCGGTAGGTTGGGATGGAAAACGGCGAATGAGACGTTGTTAGTATGGCCTTCCATTGTCTGTACGCAGCTCTTGGAGAGGTAATCCCAGACTTTAACGGTCTTGTCGTCGCCGGTGGTGACGAGATATGGCTTATCTGCGCCAGGGTAAAAGTCGACATAGTTGACGCCTTTGTCATGGGCCTCCATGGTAAAATTGGCTATTGGTGAACCGATGGACCACATTTTGACAGTGCGATCAAGGCAGGCAGAAACAAAGGTGTTGGAGTCTTTTGGGTTGAAGGCGACGTTCATGATGTAGTGTGTGTGGCCCTCGTACGTCTGCAAATCTCATGAGCGATATTTGAATGATGCAGGGGTGGATACCGGCACACCTGGATATTGCGCCACTGTTTATCCCAGTCCCAGGCTTTTATGGTCATGTCGTCGCTGCCTGTAAGGACGATCGGTGCGGTAGGATGGACAGTAAGGCATCGGATGTAGTCAGGGTGAGCCTCGAAAGCGATGACTTTTTCATGGGTGTTGTAGTTGAAGACGCGCAGTTGATAATCGTCTGAGCCAGCGACGAACCAGTTTTTGCGTGCGATAAATTTGACACAGCGGACAGGGACGTCTGCAACCTCGAAAGTCTTGATGACTGCACCGGTGTCGAGGTTGTAGATGTTGACGGTGCCATTGTAGAGGCCGGCAAGGAGCCAGGGCTCTGTTGGGTGAAAGTCGACGCCCTTGACGCGGTCTGAGCGCGCAAATAATTTGCGCTGTATACTTTCAGCATATATGGTGTGTTATCTGGGAGTTACTCACATTGACGTCGAAGAGCATTTGTGGAAGAGATTTGGATATTGGGCCAATACGTGGAAATGGATGTGGTCACGTGGACAGGCTGTCATTGGTGATTCCGTGTTTGGCCAAGCATCTTGTCAGTTTCTACGCTTTTCTCCTGTCCAGCACACACCAACGGGGCGAGGGAACGCCCTCCATGGCTGCCAACACCGCTACTCAGGCCATCGCCTCTGGTGATCTCACAGATCTTGTCTCCACCTCAGCATCCGCAACAATCTATCCCTCCGACGATGCCATCCTCCACGTCCTTCACGCCCGTTTTCGTGCTGACCTTCCCTACACTCGCATCGGCACATCCAACTTGGTCGTTGTCAATCCTTACAAAACCCTCGCGAACGTAAACGATGTCAGCGCACGCGAATATGAAGAACGCTGCTACAAGGACACTTCTATTCCCATGGTCGACTCTCCCCGCCCTCTCCAGCCCCATCTCTACGAGCAGGCCGCAAAGGTCTATCTGTTGATGCGCAGACGCCAGGAGTCGCAGGCTGTTGTGACAAGGTCCGTCTTTCTTTCTTTTGTTCCCTCGGCAAAAATTGTCCGCTTACTCGGCGTATGACAGAGGCATCACGGGTTCGGGCAAGTCGTCCAGTCTTCGGCTTTTCGTCAACCAAATCCTCAGGCTTTCTGCCCATTCCAAGAAGGAAGCCAAAATTGCTGAGCAGATCCAGGCACTTGGCACCGTTCTCGATTCGTTTGGCAATGCCAAAACCCTCATGAACCCCAATGCCTCCCGCCATGGCCGGTACTTTGAGTTGCACTTCAACGAACGCGGCCGTATAGCCTCAGCAAAAGTGTTGACTTATGGTCTCGACAAGTCCCGTCTGAACCGCCTCTCCCACGAGGAGCGCACATATCATGTGTTTTACCAGTTACTTGCTGGTTCAACTCCCCAGGAACGGGATGCCTTCAACCTCGAAGATGCATCCGACTATGCACTACTTGCGTCGTCGGGCTGCTATCGGCTCCCGTCAGGGCCCTTTAGCGACGACTCGATCGGGATGGGTGACCTCCGTGCCGCAATGCGCACCCTCGGCTTCAAGCAGAAGCACATGACCTCTATATTTAGTCTCCTGGTTGCCATCTTACTCCTAGGCAACCTCCAGTTCGCAGACCCCGACGCAAAAGACGTCGCTGCATACATCGCTAATCCTGATGTCCTTGATCATGCCGCACGTCTTCTTGGCGTCTCTCCAGAGGACCTCACACAAGTCCTTACCAACAAGACTAGCTATGTCCGGAAAGAGTTGTATACAGTTCTTCTCAATGCGGAGCAAGCAGCTGCACAACGTGATCACTGCGTGCGAGATTTATACGCAATTCTATTTGCATTTGTGGTTGAGACCGCAAACCACCGTCTTGCTCCAAGTGTGAAGGATCCACCTCCCCCTACCCAAATCGTCCTTCTAGACCAACCTGGCTTCCAAACACGGGGTCCCTCCGGCACCACCTCCGTTGCTCTCACTGGTGCTGCTCCCCTCATTTCCGCCTACGGACAAAATGGATTCGAGGAGTTCTGCATCAACTTCAATGACGAGCTTCTGCATTCCTACATCCTCCGACACTCGTTTGAGAATGTCGGGTACAACGGACAACAGGCCGGCGATGGCATCACCCTCCCTAACATCTCGACAATGGACAACGGCGCTTGCATCGAACTCTTCCGGGGTGCCCAGCTCAGCGAGAGGTCTCAGAGGAAACCCGGTGGGCTGCTCGGGCTCGTCAACAAAGCCTGTTCATCGTACAAGTCGGGCAAGAGTGGCGATCACAGGGATGAGGATCTCCTTCAAGAAATGGCTTCCAAGTTTGGAGTTCATGCTTCTTACAACGCAAGTCCCAGTGTTGGCGGTGCACAAGACCGGTTCTTGTTTGGTATCAACCATTATGCTGGTTCCGCTTCCTACGACGTTCGAGGTTTCATCGAGAAAGACTCCGACTTGCTCGATTCCGCATACGTCACCCTCCTACGTGGCTCGAGTGATGCCTTCGTTTCCAAACTTCTCTCCGGGCCCAGTCTAGCAACAGAGCGACACAGCAAAGACGAGAACATTGTCGTCCAAGCTCAAGTCTCTTCCCGACCCCTCCGCCAACCCACTCCCATCCTCTCTTCCACTGGCACACCTCCCTCACCCATAGACGAACATCCTCGCCTTGACCCAGGCAAAACTTATCCCGTCACCACTCAGCTCAACTTCACCCTCTCCGAAATCTTTGCAAGTCTCGACCGAACCCGTCTCTGGACCATCACCTGCATCCGACCCAATGACTCGAGCTCACCCAACTCCTTCGACAAACGTCGCGTCAAGAACCAAATCCGCCTCCTTCTCATACCCGACCTCGTCGCTCGGAGGAGTGTAGAGTACTCCGTTGACTATGAGCTCAGTACGTTCTGTGATCGGTATGTGCCTACGATGCGTGGATCAGAGGAGGAAAGGATTACGCAGTGTGTGAGATCGAATGGATGGAAAGAGGGTGTGGATTATGCCTTGGGACATCGGTGTATTTGGTTGTCGTATAGTGCGTGGAAGATGGTTGAGGATCAGGTTAGGGCTGCTGAGAAGGAGCATAAGAGTTCTGCGGATGTGATGGAGGAGGATGATGGATTTGTAGATGATGGGACAGAGTATACGCACCAGGATGTGCCGCACAGTGGATACTATGGGTCGGAGAGTGCGGATAACCTTTTGCGCTCCGGTGATGGTTTGGGTACGGGAGGGTATGCTGCTGGTGGACTTCCGACGCCGAATCTGCCGAATAAGAGCTTCAATGGAACAGATGAGGGTGGTGCGTGGTCGGATTGGGACAAGAAGAGTCCAAGTGCACCTGGTGGGTCGCCGGCTCTTGGACCTTCAGGAGCCTCCAAGGAGATCGTGGTCAAGGAGGCTCCGAATACGGTTGAGGAGGTGCCTACGACACGTTCTCGGAGGTGGTGGTTACGGATGGTATGGTTGACAACGTGGTGGATGCCGGGATTCCTTCTCAAATACATTGGTCGGATGAAGCGTCCGGATGTGCAACTTGCCTGGAGAGAAAAGGTTACGATCTTTTGGTTGATCTTTATCCTTAACGGGTTGGTCATCTTCTACATCATCGAGTTTGGTCGGTTGTTGTGTCCCGGGTTTGATAAGGCGTGGACGCTGGAGGAAGTTGCCGGTCATCAAGGGCATGATGATTATTGGGTTGCGGTGCAAGGGGTTGTTTACGATGTGTCGAACTTTGTGTTTGGCGATCACTCGGATATTCCGAATCTGCGGAGTAACGGACTCGATTCGCTTGATGTGCTTGCGGGCAAGGATATGACGTATTATTTCCCTCCGCCGTTGACACTGGCGTGTCGTGACCTGGTCCAGGATACTACTGTTGCGTTGACTCCGAAGAATTTCACCCCGGAAGCGCCGTTGGCGATACACAAGAATGGACCGGGTTCGGGGAGTCCGAGTCCGGCGTTGTCTCAGGATAATTGGTATACGGACCGGTTTTTGAAGAAGATGAAAGAGTTTAGGAAGGGTCCGTTGGTTTGGGATGGGAAAGTTATCAAGGGATATGCTGCTGATCAGGATATCGCCAAGTATGTTTTTCTTTTGTTTGTTTTTCACCGTTGAGGTTACTGATGTCTTTTTTTTTTTTTTTTTTTTTTTTTTTTTGCTATAGGATCTGGGGTGTGTGGGACGGTTCGCTGTATGACTTGACCGACTACATCAACACGATCGAGCTCAACTCTGCTGCGCCGCAATTCGCGTTTTTGGCCCAGGAAGTTTCGGATGTGTTTAAGCAACGCTCGGGGCAGGATGTTACGAAGCAGTTGACTCAGGTGCTGGATTCCATGGAGCCGGTGCGGAGGGCACAACATGTGGCTTGTTTGAAGAACGCGTTCTATATCGGTGACACGGATTTCAGGAAGACGCCGAGGTGCCAGACCCAGAATTATATGTTGTTGATTGCGTCGGGTATCCTGATGGGATCCATGGGTCTTAAATGTACGGTTTTCTTTGGTTCTGCTGTGCGGAAGTGTTGCTGATGGTTCTTGATTGGATTTTTTTTTCCGATAGTCTTGGCTGCCCTTCAACTCGGCTCGAAACGGACACCAGAAAACCAAGACAAGTTTGTGCTCTGTCAGGTACCGTGTTATACTGAGGGCGAAGACTCGCTTCGACGCACTATCGATTCGCTCGCTGCACTCGACTACGATGATAAACGCAAGCTCATCTTCATTATCTGTGATGGAAATATCATAGGTAGTGGGAATGACAGGACGACGCCGAGGATTGTATTGGATATTCTAGGTGTGGACCCCAAGCTTGACCCGGAGCCGTTGATGTTCAAGTCTGTGGGCGAGGGATCGAGAGCGATCAACTATGGCAAGGTGTATTCAGGGTTATACGAGTTCGAGGGACACGTCGTGCCGTGAGTACTTGATGTGTTGTGTTCATATTGGATGAGGTGTTGACGGTTTACAGTTACATGGTCGTTGCCAAGGTTGGCAAGCCGACTGAACGCTCGAAGCCTGGTAATCGTGGCAAGCGAGACTCACAGATCTTGTTGCTGCATTATCTCAACCGGGTTCACTTTGATGCTCCGATGTCGCCACTTGAGTTGGAGATTTATCACCAGATGAGGAATGTGATTGGCATTGACCCGGCGTTCTACGAGTATATCTTCACTGTTGATGCTGATACGGTGTGTCATTTTTTTGAGCCTTTTTCTGGTGGAATTCTGTACTGATGGGGTTTTGGTTAGACTGTCACTCCAACCTCGCTGAACCGACTTGTTGCTTCCTGCGCAGATGATTCCAGTATCATTGGTATTTGCGGCGAGACCAAGCTCGAGAACGAAGAGGGCTCATGGTGGACGATGATCCAAGTCTACGAATACTACATCTCGCACCACCTCTCCAAAGCTTTCGAATCGCTCTTTGGCTCCGTCACCTGTTTGCCTGGTTGTTTCTCGCTATACCGTGTCCGCACCGCAGATAAAGGCCGTCCGGTTATCATCTCCAACCGGATCATTGACGAATACGCGGAACCCAACGTCGATACGCTGCACAAGAAGAACTTGTTCTCGCTTGGTGAAGATCGTTTCTTGACGACTTTGTTGATGAAACACTTCCCGACGTTCAAGACTAAGTTCTGTCCTGATGCGGTTGCGCACACTATGGCGCCTGAGTCGTGGAGAGTGTTGTTCTCGCAGAGACGTCGGTGGATCAACTCGACGGTACATAATTTGTGCGAGTTGGTGCTTTTGCCCGAGTTGTTTGGGTTCTGTTGTTTCTCCATGAGGTTCTTCGTGTTCATTGATCTGTTGGGAACTCTGGTGAGTTGACTGTTCTTTTTCATTTGCCGCGAGCAGCTTGCTGAATATGTGTTATAGATCCTTCCGGCGACTGTCGTCTATGTGGGTGTTGTTTTTTTCAGACGTGTTTAACTGTACTGATGAATACTTTCTAGCTGGTTTATCTCATCATTGTTGTCGCCACCCGTACTGCTGCCTTCCCTCGTATCGCTATCATCATGCTGGCCGTTGTATACGGTTTGCAAGCCATCATCTTCATCCTGAAGCGAGAGTTCATGCTCGTCGGTTGGATGGTTGTCTACGTCCTTTCGTGGGTTCTCTTTGCTTGGATCCCTTTTATTCATGAACAGGCTGACACTCCCGTTTAGATACCCTGTTTACAGCTTCTTCCTACCTGTATACTCATTCTGGTGCATGGATGAGTTCAGCTGGGGTAATACCCGTGTTGTCGTTGGTGAGGGCAAGGAAAAGAAGGTTCTCATGAGCGAAGAAGAGAAGTTTGATGAATCGATGATTCCGCTCAAGAAGTTCAGTGGTATGTAACGTTGCTCCACTATGACTTCCAGGGTCCTTACTGGGGATGTTTCTAGAATATGAAGCTGAAGCTTGGGAGGTTGGATCGCGTCGCTCAGATGATACTGGCTATGACAGCAAACCTCGCTCCCGTTATGGTGGACGCTCGCGTGAAGAATCCCCTCATACGTACCACCAGGCATCTCAAGCTGGCGACTACTATCGGGATACCAACCTCACGTATAATAATAGCAGCAACCCCAACCTTCGTCTCGCTACCGGAGGAAGTCAGGCATCGCACAGCAACGTTTCACACCGGAGTGGTCCTGCTCCTGCGCAGACCATGTCGCAATACGGTGGTGGAGGTGTCCCACAAATCCCGCTTATGCCATTTGGCGGAGGACCTCCTTCAGCCACGGGCTCTGATTATGGAGCTAATACGATGCCGATGTTGCCGACCCTCGGATATCAGAACACTGGGAGTATATATGGGATGCCGCTCGGTATGAATATGGGGATGTTGGGCAGTGGTAGCATTCACGGATCTCAGGCCGGTGGGCTTGGTGGTATGCCGCCGACGTCGGCGAATCCATTTGGTGGACCCTCGCAACAACGACCAATGTCAACGTTCTCGTTTGCGACTAGTGTGAATCCGTTCGCGACACCGAGTACGTCGGAGAACCCGACGGATGAAGAGCTGTTCCAGGCGCTGAGGAATTATTTGAGTACACAAGATCTGATGACTGTTACTAAAAAGTGAGAACCCTTATACCGATACGGAGCAGTACCAATGTACTTACGTTTTTTTGATAGGACTGCGAGAGAGGCGATTGCTTCTCGATTCCCCAAGGCGGACCTCACTTCTAGAAAGGACTTTTTGAACCAGTCCATTGATAAAATTCTCTCGGAATCGTAGACTTTTTTTTCCGATATTGGCAGGGTTTTCTGTGTTCCTCATTCTCCTGTCTTGAACTTTTTTTTCATTAACGTAAACGTTTTTATGCATTATCATGCACACATTGGACTGGATCACCCCGGGATTTTCTTGTTTTTCGTACCCTTGTCTCTGTCTCTCTCTCTCGCTTTGCATCGTTGTTACCTAACACATCTCGGACATCCACGATCACTTTTTTGGAAGGGGTCATACATATATCTTTGTAAAGAGTAACACACGTTCATTGATTGGGCAGTACTTTCATCTCTGTTTGACGGATAGACTCTCGTTTTGTGTTTTGGTTAATCATCCCTTGAGGACTTATGGTACAATGATAGATAGTTGCCCCCCCCCCCCCCCTCTCAGTAATCACACCCTCTCGGTCCCTTCCCAGTCCCTTCCTTAACTTATGAACTTGGTATGACTGATAGGATTATTACAGGATGCTCTGAATTCGCCGATCATTTTGTGCCATATTTATGCCAATACTGGTTGACCCCCAAGTTGAACTATCACCGCGTACCCTGTAAGAGAAGCAAGAATGAAGTCGTGAAGAGAGAGCGGATATTAGAAGGAGTGCCGTTTTTGGCGCTTGATGATTGGGAGCATGCGTAGTAACGGATGCGGTGGGGAATAAGAGGAAGAGAAGCGCCTGTGTCTCTTATTTTATTTACTCACGTCGCGTGTAGGAAGACGCACTGAGTAGAATGACGACGAGATGCTCTTGCTCTGTTTATTTCAGACCTGGGTTTCGTTAGCCATCCGAGAGGTACTGTGTTCTTCTCTAGGGAAGGCTGGAACTTGAGCAGGAGAGGTACGTGGTATGAAAAAGAGGGTTTTTTGACGGGAGGCGCTTCGGAAAGTTGATCAGATCATCATCTTCTCTAGGAGCCTTGAGCTAGTTGTTGCCTAGAATCTTCTGTAAGAACAGGATCCCAAACACCAGAAAAACTTCAGGATCTTGGTATGGGATGGTGCATACTGGTAAGGATCCACGTAATCTCAATGGACTAGGTCCCGAGCAAGACTAGACCAGTGCTTCAAGTGCTCATGGATACCCCGATTCGCTCTAGGGCAGGGGAGAGACCGATATATGGGGTAGCTGGTCAAATGAGTGGAGCACGTGACAGGTCTCAGAGACCTGAATAGGAAAACGAAGCTTGGCAAGGGTGGCTGAACATGTATTACTGAGCCGGACTATGGAGCATGTGCCATGCTTACCATGGTCCGTGGAAAGGTGTTGAGATGTAGTAGCTATGGGCGACTTAACTGAGGTCAGGTGTCTGGCGCGTCAGAGACGCTTGTTGGGCAGTGCTATAAGCGAGAGAGAGAGCGCTTGGGATAAATTGGGTAACAGGGAGTGGGAGGGCGAGAGGGAGGAAAAGGCCAAGATCGACGTGAGACCCAAGATTTTGGGGAAAATAGCAGGAGGAGCTTCTCCGATCTTCCCTCCACCGACCGCCGCACTATAACAACATCCTCCCGCCCGTCCCTGCACATACTGTTTTCTTCCTCTCGACCACCAGCATCTCTCAATATGCAGCTCATGTTTCGCCCCCCTACAGACCTCCTCAATGCGTCACCGCCGCACTCGGCGCACAGCTCGTGCATGGTTTCCCCCTCACTCGAGACGGTCCCAGAAGACAATAATAATGACCAGAAGGACCTGGGTTACTTTGAAAGAGGACTTTGCTTCAGCCCAGCTCCTGACTCTGAATCCGATGGGGAGTCTGATAGTGCCGATAGCGATGCGACACTCGAGGATACAGAGATCTTCGAAAAGATTGGGCATCCACTGGAACGCATTCCCCGGGTTAGAAGCTTCGACTCTATCCTCTCAGACCAGGAATTTGTACCAGGAATTTTCTATCGCCCCGAAACGACCTGCTCGACATGCTATAGCTCGAGCTCAGAGTCCCAATCGCCTATGACGTCATCGCTCACGTACGTTATTTTCGCTTTCTACCTCGTTCTCCTTCCTCTGATTTTGACCCTCCCATGTGTTTGATGAATTGCGCAGTGATTACCAAACGATACTGGATGACCTACTTGACGGCCCTGTAAATCCTTTCGATGAATTGGATCCACAGAATTTCGTGAGTGTGAATGTATTGCTGTGTGCATTTTTAGTCTCAACTCGGTGTTTTCAGGTCACTTTCGACCCTAGCCCCTCTACAGCTCTCCTCTCCTTATCCCCTATATCCCCACTCATGATAAAGCGCGCCCTCCGAGACTCAACAGAGGTTTCTCTGTTACTCGAACTCAACCTAGCCGACCTCCGTCAGGACCCATGGAACCCTTGTCCACACATCCTTCAAGTCGTTGACCACGACCCTAATTCTGATTATCTCTATCTATGCATGGAACGCCTAACCGAGTACAATACCCCCCCGATGTCCACCGTCGCCCAGTACATCGACTTCTTCCGTCAAATCTTGGAAGGCCTATCATTCTTACACGAACACAAACTTGTAGGATTCTCCTGCTCTGACCCGAATTCCTACATGATTGATCTGAGCAGCGGTCCGTATTCCACCAATGCATCCTCAGTCTCACTTATTTCCGCCGCTGCTACATCCCAATATCAGGTGCAGGGCATCTCAACACCGTCGAAACCTCATTCCGGACGTCGGCACGACCATTCTCGCCATTATCATCATCACCACCATCAACACCCTCTCACCCAGACCTCGGAATGCTTTGACAGGTCTAAATATCCCGTGAGATACTATTTCGTCAACTTCTCGCGCGCCCAACGGATCCAAGAGGAAGCTCCTAGCATCCGTGATCGGAGGGCATCAACGCCTACCCCTAATTCCCCTTCCAAACATCCTCTTCCTCCTAGACAGCTATGCCCGTTTAAACAAGACGTACAAGAGCTGGGAGTTATGATCGACAGGATGTTAGCTGACGTTCCGAATGTCGTCAGCACGAAATTTAAAGCGCTCATTAAGGCGATGACGATTGGGGGGTTTGGAGCGGAGGATTCACGAAAATTGTTTGAGGCGTTGTGTCGGTCTTTGGAGGCTAGTGTGTTTGATATGCCTGTGAAGTGTGGTGTGGGTTTACGGAGTCAGAGTGTTGAACCTTTGGTTAGTGGGAGTGGGAGTGTTGGTGGACCGAGTGGGTCTGGGTCTTCGTGTGCTTTGGCGAATGTTATGGGTGATTTTGGGCTTGAGCCGGAGAAAGTTGCTCTTTCTGCATGATTTAGCCTTTGTAATGTTAGTTTTCATTCTTGTTTCTGTATTTATTCGGTGTTTGGATTCCTCGTTGAGTTTGATAGAAATGGTCGAGAGATGCTCTAGTGCTGCTACTGCGTAACGAATTCGGCAGTCAACCACCTCCCAGTTAAGTAAACTGGTGGGAGAAATGGTCTGACGGTGATCACTGCGTTAACGCTCACGCTTTACGGTATCTAAGGGTCTGAGATCTTTGACTTGCCATGGTCACCCGGGCGAACGCCTTTTGGGCATTTATAAAAGTTCTATGGGACACTAGATGCTAGAAGTATGAATAAAGATACTCATGGCAAAGTCTCGAAGTGACAATGGTTCACGCTCTAATTAAAATAATCTACCCTCTTCGAATTGAGGGACGGAGAGGGCGTTGAAGACAGATACGAGGATCGCTTTAAGGTGAATCAATGATTGGTTTCATTTCAAAATAACTAGACTATTTACCGCGTGTTCACTCGTGCTTGGTGTATCTAGTACACCAAAGACTTTCGTGTCTGCCACGGATTTTATTTTCGAATCTCGACGAGGTCCAAGTGCGAAACTCTGCATCAATAAGCACGGTGGTCGGGCGGGGACTGATGAAGGCAATCACGTACAGGAGTACCACACCGGGACTCCTTAGAGGTTGGACGATGTTCAGTTTTAGGTGTGTCCAAGTCTATCCAGGTGGGCGCGGATATTCTCTCTCGGAGCTCTTGGCGTCCGTTCAGTCTAGAACAAAGTGGTTAACCGAGGTTTTTGTGTCGAGGCTTTCGCAACATACGTCGATATGAGTGCATTGGAGTAGACTGAAGGAGAATGTCTGTCACAGAAATGAAGAAAATAAATGAGGAAAAAACTCACGTTTTGCAAGACACGCATAGAGTGCTGTCCAGTATGCTAGGTGAGGTGGCTGAGAGTTAGTTCTTAATCGGTAAACCTCGGTAGGACTAACAGTTCTGAGGTGCGACGTGGAACTTAAGAGATGGATTAGCCTCGGAAGACGTTGAATAGTCACAAACTCACGGCTATAAGCATTCCTATCGCAGTCAGACTGTAGCTTCTAGTTAGTAGGACGCTTCACTGCCTTTTAGGCTTGGCACCTTGTAACGAGCCCTGAACCTGAATAATACAGGATTAAACAACAAGCCTCAACACAGGCCACAGATGCGGCTTACGAACGGTCCACAGAATCAACCGATCAATGACTCGGGTGAACCTAATACAACGAGCGGGGGTCAGATATGTTTACTACATCCGTGGGAACACATACTTGTTCAACACATTTCCTCGTTGTCGAATGAGAAAATAGATCATCGAAATAGCAATGATCAGATCAACGGCAGCACCCGCAGATAGCAAAGTTACGATCAGCCAATTGTCAGTTGAGGTATATTGGGAGAGGGTGCGGGAAGTGAAAGCGTCGCAGGCGAGGAAGGTGCTCCCTGCAAGTCTCAAAGTAGACAAGAGAATGCAGAACAAGCCGATGAACCGCCAAGGGTTTGGAAGGATGCGAAATGCTCTGATAGCGAAGAATGACTTAAGTGGCACGAGATGAGTGTTGTGAGTCCAACGGTGATGAATCCGTCTGCGTACTTGAACGAGAAGGCAGATCAATCCTCCAATCCCCGTTGCTATTGCTGATCCTTTGAGGCTATGGATACGCGCGGTTTGGTCACGGAAGATGATGTTCGACTCGTAGACATCGTAAACGAGCCCGATGGAATGCCCAGTTTCGAGAAGACTTGAGATCGTTAGTCCGTATGAGGGTTGACGCAATGAAGGATACGCACCATATTATCGCCACCTTGGTTGATTAAGAAACCCGTGAGCGTCACTTCTCAGATATGTTAAACTACGTACCAGTAACTTGAGTGCCCATTTGTCGTCATGGAATGTGACAAAATAGTGGCACGCCTGCCCCAATGCGACGCCGTACAAAGCTATTGCAAGGAATGACCCAATTAAATGCGCACCAAATGTATTGGCGATTGTCGGAGCGGGACTCATTCCGGGCTTCGTGAAGTGGGTAGGAAAGAAAGAGGAGCGTGTGGTCTCGAAGTTTGTAAGTTAAAAGACGAGACGAGTACGGATGAAGAAAAGTCCAAGGCAATGTGGGGGATTTCAGACACCAGTATCAGCGATCATTCCATTTAAGAGTGATTTGGAAATCGTAGAACTGGTCGAGAACCGTCGATCATTGCCGCTGATCTTGGAGTTGGCGGGTTGGGGCTCAGTGGTGACTAAGTAACATTCAGACTCCTGACCCCTGCCAGCAGTCTTACCGGAGGACACGATGCGAATCTGACTTCAGAGGATGAGATTTATTGCACATGTATTTGAGCTAGAAGTTTCTACAAAGAGTCGTTTGAGTTTTCCTCAGGAGTCAACCGAAAAGAGTAAATCCAGTTATACCATTTTCAGCAAAGTGCGTAGTTGGTCACTTCTAATGCTGTCCTGCGGGAGTTCAAGCTCATTTCCACCAGTAATATCTCTTCCACAAAACATGAATAAGACCAGCAACGAGTAACTACAATTGGAGAACTCAAAGAAGTGCAATTTGTGCACCTGAGGTGAGTTGTATTACGGAAGATGATAAGCAGTGATAGAAAGGTGCGAAATGGTTGTCAAGGATGTTAAAGGTGCGAAAATGGCGAGATCCTGGGGCCCACAAGCTCCCTATTACGAGCCCTTCCACCGCCGCACCCGGCCTGTTTTGGCTTGATCCTGAAGTTCGTGGGCTCACCTATGCATCCAGAACGGGGTGTAGAATGGTCTTGGTCTCTAAAACCTCGGCTTTAAAGCGTTCCACCTTTCGTTGTTGCGAAGGTTTGTGCGATTACTAGAGGTTGAGCTGCGAGGAGAGAAAATATAAGAGGAAAGCAAGGCTCTTGACATCTGCAAACGGTGCTTACTATATAGAAACGCAAAGGATAAAGCTCTGTGTAAGCTCAATGCCGAGCACCCCAATCATATCTAACGATACGATCCATAGCAGGAATACAGAAGTGAATTCACGTTTGAGGTATTGAATGCACCATGCAAATGTAGCCACGTCGACATCCTACACAGTTGAAGCCATTTTCTCCGGTCCTCTCGCAGCATGTAAATAGTTTGCTAGTTAGTGCTCGATAAAACCTTGATGAGCGCCCATGTGACGAACATCCCATTACGAGATGAAAGGGTGTGCTATTCCTTTCGTGGTAGGTGAGAAGCAAGCAAGATCTGGCATATGTCACAAGCACCTACGCCGGGAAATATATGGCCCTTCTGTCCGCCGAGGGCGCTTTCTCATTTCTGTCATCACTTGTTCGGATGGGCGTTACATTTCAGCAACATATGACACTACGCGCGAATTATCCACTTTTCGATTGTAGTTGAACACTTCTTTGGATTTGCATGCCGTTACCCAGCCGAACACTGTTGGCCATGTCGGGTGGTGAGGGAGGGGAAGATGAAAGCATCCATAGATCCATAGTACTGGCGATAGGCTTGCACTTCTTATATTCACAATGTGGAGCATATATTTTCTAATGCCTCTCATGCGGTAGCAGTATTGTTGGAATCCAGAAAGATAGGGACGGGCAGTTCTACTGATCTTTGGGACAGGGGCATGCATCTAAAACGTTTGGAACAATCACGCGTGTATGGTAATTGCACCTCAAGTGTTACGTAGATATGAGAAAGTCAATAGCGGAGGGAAAACGAAGAGAATATAAATGCAGGGTGTGCCAGGGCCCCATGGGCTGGCCTGGGATTCGACGGATGCTGAGCCGTTCCGGACGGACATTCGCGTGGCAACGCACAGTTGACCCTCGGTCAAATCAACCATTCTGCGAGTGTCACCAAGGGTGCTTCAAAGGCCACAATGTGACGAGGAGCAATCAGGAGATGAGCCACCTGCTTGTAGATAACAAACAAATATTTGCAGGGAAGACCACTGCAAGGGAACTGAACCAGGCATCCTCAAGATGATGCTATATATTGCCCACCTTGTTCTTCGTCAAATACCTATGGTATGGAAATGCAGTCCTGGCCGAGAGGTGCGCCTTCCGTGGTGTTTTAACGGGCAACTATGTATATGAGTTCAACCTGATTTCTGCTCGACATACAGAACCGCCGGGAATAAGAATCACAACCAGAGTCTCTTAAGATCAAACAGTAACTGTGATACCACAGCATCACCTCGTCACAACACTGTCCGGGTTTGTGGCGTCGTGGGGGGTGAGTTACAAGCCGTCCCCGGTTCCCAAATTATGTCCCTGCGCTGGGATCGGTCCAGATGACGCCAGAATGGTGGGTGTCAAAGTGGACGAGGTGTGTTGATGCCCACGCAGAGTACACGTTCATCACGAAACAGAAGCGTTCCTCAGAGGTGGCGTACCCCTGTCACGGTCCACACAATATGATATGGGTCATTAAATGGTGGCCAGGTGAGCGGATAGTTCCAAAACAAGGTAAGTAATACACCACAGATTCACCAATGCCCTGTTCAAAGCTTTTGCCGACTTGCTTCGGCTCTTGCTTCGCAATTTTGATACAAGCAGAGACCAATGCTGGAGCTCTGGAACCCCATTCAGTCGATCTGTAATCCTATACTTAATGTTGATTCTTCGGTCTGATGTGATCTCACCTTCCCTTTCCAGGCGACTTTGGTGACTCCAAGTCGAGCTGATCGATGATATGTGTTCTCCTGAGGCCGATCACCGAACCTGGAAAAAGGTGTCTACTTGGCGGAAAAGCAGGTTTGTTTCAGATTGCAAGAGGGATAGGGATCGGTGTGTACCAATGCACTTCACTCTCTCGGAAATAGCGTCAGGTCAAGTATACGGTGTAGTAGTTAACCGCAGTATCGGCGACTTCATAAATTTCGGATCATCCTTCAGGCTGACCTTAGGTGGTGGTAGTCACACAAGTCGCCGGGTCCTCCAGGATGATCATGATCTGAGTGTGCCTTCTGCAGGGCAGTGCTTTAGATAGCAGCGTAGCTTGGATACTATCAATGACCCAGGGTTTGAGAACTTTTCAGCCGCGGGCTTTTACCAGTTAGCCCACACACCTCAAAATTTGTAGTATACTTGGGAGCTCTCCAGCGTACCCAAGAATGAATTGTTGAAAGCTTTGCATATATCTGACGAGACCTGGTGATTGAAAATTTGGTCGCAGGAATGTCACGTCAAAATTTAAACCTCCGCTGTGCCTCATGCATGCCAGTTAACGGTCTCCTGCGTTGCACAATCGGAAATCCATTAGATATATGTATATACTGCTATAGAATATCACAAAATACTAGGTGTAATATGATTACTAGATGAGACTATAAGAAAAATTTATATTATGGTCGAAAACGAGGTTGAGAAGGGCCAGACACAGGGATATGAAGAGAATGATATACCCATTCTGTAGCTGCCGTTTGGAGAAAAGCGTGATTATGTTCATGAGAAGTCATGAGTTGTGATTCATCAGGTCTAGGAGCGCGACCACGACGAGGTTGGTCAAAGAGTCCAATTAGACATGGATGTGACTTGTAAGCTGGGTTCCCATTGAAATGTGGCTTTCTTGGAAATCCATGGTGCCGGAGACGACCTAAGATAGCTAGAAGCCCCAGTCTTTCAGCTTGCACGCCAGTCTTTCTGCAAGACCGCATCTTGTGTGAACCAGTGCCGAGCGGAGTTTCAACATGATCATGACCGTTGTCATGTTTCCATGTCAAGGAGAGATAAAATTCTGGTTTCCTCGGGTATTTTTCTGTTCTCTGCCATGAAATCTAGTACTCAGATGCACTTTGCAGGGTAGAATAGATAGACAAAATTTTGCAGCCCTTGCTGCCAGGGATCTGATCAGATCTGGGATTTGATGGTGTCACACAAGGCATAATCAGCCAAATTTTGCAATAGTTTGACAATTGCTCGCTACGCAGCCAACTCAGCTAAATAAAAACTTCATATACCTATTAAAGGACTGAGTCTGCATCACGGAAAAAACAACCAAGGTTAACGGATACCTGTGGCTTCCGCAAACTGCGTTTTCGAACACCGGGTCTTGTTTCAGACACCTGACCAACAATAGTAATGTGTGATCGGCAGCCTACAAGTAAATGAAGTCGAACGCCTGGTTGATGTTTTCTCATACACGTTCCTGTCTTCTAGAAATCTGACAAGAGTTTAGTTTAGGAACCGAAAGCGCCGCATTCTACTTTTACAGGACGAAGAATGGGATGTGGCTCAGTCCAGCCAGTCAGGTGGTTATGAATCGACACTTCGAGTTAAACCCACCCAAGTGTACTGGAAAGCGCCGCAATGACTATTGGCTCCGAGTGCGGAAACGTGGGCAAACGGCCATGAAAACGAGCACCATAAACGATCTTTATGCCTTCCGGAGTATTGCAACCGATCTTCTAGCGTGGCTACCCCTTGTGAATGGACGTAGATCTCCTGGCACGGGTGGCTTTGATGTGCAGGCTGCCCATCATCACGGTCCTGATTCCCCCATTCCGTCCAAACCCCATGCCAATATCACCGCTTCCCTAACATCGCGACAGTCCCAAAGAGGGCTGCGGATTATTTTCACGTCCATTCACCCACTCAAGTTTGATGGCAGAAAAAATTTAAATGCGACGCTTGTAACTTGAGGTGCCCCGGCCACTCCTACTCTTACTATTGCTCTTTTCGACTCCTTCCTCATCCCGTACTGTTCTACCTCACTGATCCGAGCCTGCCATGACAGTTCAACCAAGGATCTACCGCTCTGACCTGCCATTGACGCCCATCGTGCGCCAATCGATCTTTACGTATCTTATGGAGACGACATATCACCAATATGATCCTTCCGCTCCGGCCTTTGTGGATGCAGACACTGGGATTACACTTACGAGGGAGAAGGTCAAGACACTCGCGTTGAAGCTGGGCTATGGGATTCGGAACCACATCCTACTCCCTTCTGCTGTCGATCCTCGAACTCTGACGAACCTTGCACGAGGTGATACTGTAATGATCTTTAGCTCAAACACGATGTCCTGGCCTGCCACCGTTTTTGCGTGCGTTGATCCTCGGATTGTTTTCTCCAGGACGAAAATAACGAGTTGTCTATCTGCTCGACCTGTTTCTAGATGCTTGGCTGCTGGATTACGAACGACTTACGCCAGTTCCAGTCTGACACCCCGAGAACTCTCTTGGCAGTGGTTGGACAGTAAAGCACGTGTCGTGTTTGCTGCGCCTCATCTTATTACTGTGGTCAAGGGTATGTTCAAACTGATTGGGACTTCGGATGAGGAGGCGCACAGGCGGATATGGGTGATGGATCAGCTTTGGGATGAGGGTTTACAGAAAGGAGAGTATGGAACGGAAAATTGGTTGGGTTACCTCATGCACAAGGGCGAGTTGGATCAAGAGGAGAAATTCGACGGGGACTGTGCGGATGAGACGGCATACATCTGTTACAGCTCCGGCACAACGGTACGTTGTTTACATCAGAATAGCCAAATGATTGTTGATCGAATCCCTGCAGGGGAGGCCAAAGGGAGTAGAGGTGAGGAGTAATCAAGTTCCCGTTCTCTAAATCAAGTCCCCGATATCTAATACACTCACGTCGCTTGATATTCTTAGACCACGCACAAAAATGTGTGTACCATCATCGGCATGTGTAAGAGCATTTGGAGGTATGTGGAGACGGATAAGGATGTCCAGCTCGGTTTGATGCCATTCTATCATATCTTCGGTATGTACAGCTGTTGCTATGACATCTAGCGACAGGGCTCCTAACTATTTATTTCCAGGACTGATTATGCACCTGAATTATCCTTTCATGGGTGGTCAGCCTTGCATCCTCATGTTGCAAGGTTTTGAAGCGGAAAGCCTCTGTCGTAATGTCGAGCGCTTCAGAGTGACGATAATCATGCTTGCGCCACCCGTCATCCTTGCACTCAGCCAGCACCCTGGTAGGTATTTATAGTAAAGTTGGTTCCGATAGCTTCGTTCACATGCGAGCCAAAAGGACTTGATAAGTACGACATGACCTCATTGAGATGTATTGCCTCGGCGGCGGCCCCTCTCTCACTCGCAGTGGCCGAAAGGTTGCTTGGGCGTCTCGCGAAGCAGGGCGCTGATGTGAAGCTTATTCAGGGTGCGTCTTCTCTGAGCTATATTTAAATGAGCGCTTGGGGCACAATTTACGACGACGGGAATAGGTTGCGGCTCGACAGAGACGAGTTGCCCAGCACAAATGGTACTCCCACCTGATCATAGGAGGAAGTTTGGGAGTATAGGTCAGCTGCTGCCTAACCTTGAGTTGAGGTTGGTAGATGAGGAGGGGAATGATGTTGCGGAGGGTGAGGCAGGGGAGATGTGGGTACGCGGACCGACAATTATGAAGGTGAGCGATGATTGCAATGCAGGTGAATGCTGCTTAATTACGTATGGGTTAGGGATATCTTAATAATCCTGATGCCACTTCTGCGAGCTTCGCTCCGGGACGATGGTACAAGACTGGAGATATTATGCGGAGGGATAGTGACGGTCACTATTATATCGTGGACAGGAAGAAGGAACTGATCAAGTACAAGGTACGAGCGCCTATATACTACATCGTCTGCAACGGCTGGGTAATGTGTGAACTTAGGGTTTCCAAGGTTTGTCTCAGCGCCAAAATACCCGAAATATTTACGAAAGGATTTATGAATCACAGTTGCACCTGCTGAACTGGAGGCTATTCTCCTAGAGAATCCTCAGATTGCGGATGTGGGAGTAATCGGTGTTGTAAACGAATACGACAAAAATGAACTGCCACGGTGAGTACAATTATGTTCTCAGTCTTTTGTTATCATACAATGTTACGGCAGGGCGTATGTGGTTCCAACCGATATGAGCATCCTTGAATCGCCTGGAACAAAAGCTGCATTCGAGAAGAGTGTTCAGAAGTGGATGCAGGGTCAGGTGGCGTACTACAAGTACCTTCGTGGGGGTGAGCGCCAACAGCTGGACAGTTGAATCCGTGCTTATCTATCTTCTATCAGGAGTTGTGGCGGTTCCTGGAATCCCGAAAAGGTGAGCCCGCGCCTCCTTCACAATAGCATATCCGATTAGACTAACCTTTATTGTGTTCAATAGCCCTAGTGGAAAGATTCTTAGAAAGGATCTTCGTGAATGGGCAAAGGAGGAGCTCAAGGTTGAGCCGAAACGGCTTTCTGCGCGCCTATAAGTTAGACCAGGCTTGGTGACTGTTGTTTAGTCGATATGAGTCGTCACATATATGTTTATATAATGCATTGAATGTTGTAATGGTTGATCGTGATCGTTGGGTTGTTGGATGTAGTGTTGGCGAGAGCTCCGCTCAGTCTCTGAATTATATTGGCTGGGAACCACGGGTGGCTGTGTAGCACCGGATTAGGTAATAACATTGGTGCATGGCTAGTGCATGGCGGACTGCAAGTGACCAGACATGACGAGTTTGTTCTCTTCACCCTCCACGACCGCAACGACTACAACAACCCTCATACATCACGACCCTATTTCTTCACTTATCTCTCTTCTTCAACTAACTATTACCCTAATACCCAATGCCTATCACATATCACTATCGGAATCGTTCCTCCGGCTCCGTCGACGACCTCGTTGCCTCCTCTCAGGAAGAGGAGCTCCATGATGACTCAATCGTTCTGTCAGACCTCATACGGACAGGCGAAACCTCTCGCCTGCGCCGCAGAGGTGCAATGCGCATAGAGCCCACTGCCTCGTCCAGTACCCGCCACTACCACTGGCGCTCTATGCCATCCCGAGGCGCCGACGACACTGAAAACACTGACCTGCCAGGATACACATGGACAATCGTTGAGAACCGCCCGCGTCGCATTCCGAGACATTTGCCCATGCTGGAAGTCTCTGATGATGATTTCAACCTCGGGGACTCTGATTCAGACTCGGGCGATGAGATGGTCTTCTCTGCCTCCTTCAACCGCGCTATTTCTGAGCAAACCGGCAACCCCATGCCAAATGAGTCCGAGCCTTTGAGGAGCAGGAGCTCGATGGAGTCGGTGGTAGAGAAACCATCACCGGAAAGCACAACGTATTCACTTGTATGTGGTGGGCCAGTCGATGACATGGCAATCTGCGAGCGGAGTGACCCAGAGTCGGTTTACTCTGCGCTGGCATCGTTCATCCTTCCACAAGTACCAGTGTCCGACGCATCAAATTCGCCGAGACACACGTCACCGGGGTTGAGTAACATGAATGGCTGCGGGGCTGTCATACACACGCGCGCCTTCCCGCGGTATCGTCATCACCAACCTATGTGGACCGCAAATACCCCCACAACAGAGGCTGTCGTTCCGCTTGACCGAAAATACTTTGATGAGATTTGTGCCAAGGAGAAAGTGTCGACAAAGATGATAAAAGCAGAGGCGTGTGGCTGTCTAAGAATTGGTATCGGCTGCGCCAACTGGTATGTCCCGTTATTATTGTTTCATCCTCCTGACTAAGGAGTACTGTATAGCGGCAATCCTCTTGGGTTCCGGCTGACGCCATGCAAAACCCTGAGAGACCATATCTTTTCGCGGCAGACCCGCGCCCATCTTCGACCTTCTCACCGCTCCTCGGGTTCAGCGGCAAGAAACGCGAGCGAAGAGCACGATTTCTATCTATATACGTTCTTTTGTAGCTCCACGACCTCTCCTCAGGCTTCGATATTTCCAGGTATTGATTCGACGTCTCATAGACGTCGTGACTGGTCTCGAGCCAGACCTTATCCTCTACTTCCTCCGCCTCCCCCGCTCATTCGCTTGTTGTCAGATTCTGAGATGTCAGATTCCGACGAAGAAGTGATCATTGATTTTCGGACGCCTGGTCCACCGAGCCGAGTTCTTGGTGGCGACTTCACTGCATCCCCTGAATCTACGGTTATTCGCCTAGAGCCGAATCCTGAGCCATTTGATCAACCTGGCCATCAGACAAACTCGGACAGTCCTCCATATGTACGTCCTATAGGACTTGAAGAAGACCCGGAGCTTGGTCAAGCCAGGGCAAGCTGGGCGAATGTTGTTCGTGGGGTAGAGGCGGCAGCATCTTCTCTAGGCGAAGGAACGGATAATCAAACAACGTTGTCACCGAGGCGCCAAATACGTCGACGTCGGGGCCCCGAGCGAAGGGGCGCATTGGGTTTCGATCCCGAAGGAGAACTCGGACTCACTTCACCGAACACGAGTCGATCTGGAGATGGATCCTCGAACCCGGACTCCAATGCCAATATCCCTTCTATTCTCTTAGAGGAGGCCGCAATGATACTTACGCCTCCGCCTCCTGAACCTCACGAGCTAGAACAGTCAACCCTCGAAACAGATGGTGGGGATCATACGCCGCGAGCGACGTCCTGGGATATGTCCTTTGCTGATGGACATCCTATGACGTCGTTCTGGGGCCGTCCCGCTCCAGGTAGTGGCCAATGGACGTGGAGCAATGAGTTGGCGGAGGCTGAGGCTGAGGCTGAGGCTGAGAGGGAAAGAGAGAGGGGGAGGGAGCGGGAGAGTGGACCACAGAGAGTGTTTGACCCGGATGGCGAGTTTCTGGAAGGGCTCGAAGGGGAATGGGGAGAAGATATGGCCCGTCAGCTTGGTTTTAGTTCGGTAGAAGAGAAAAATGAGGGCGGTGACACGCCTACCGCTGCTGTTGGTGGTTTGTGGTGGACGTGATGTTCAGGTTTGGATGCAGGTACGAAATTGACGGCTTCCGTTCACATTTCCGATAACGTTATGTGGACGAATTCTGCGATGTCTTGCTATGGTTTATATCTGTTCTTGCTATGTTTTTGATGTTGTGACCCTCTGCTTACAGTATTTGAGCACTGTTGTTCATTCAGATTCTATCTCCCCCCACCTCATAGATATCCCTCCTGGGCACTATGTACGATTTCTCATGGGCTGCATCTTGCATTTTTTTCATTCACTTACTAGTCAATGTATTGATATACAGTTCTTTCACCTGTGTCTGATATTTATTTCGTCTATTACGCTGGATCTTTGGCATTGTGAATTGAATTTTGCTATTTCGATGAATTTTTTGAAAACCTTTGTGCGATGCGATGGTTCTGAGAACCCTGATGAAGTTGGCCGATCAGTTCTGTTAGATAGATCCGATCAAGAAGGTGTGATGTGAGCGCCTAGGATAAGTGTCACGTCACCTCTGCTTTGCTTCCCACTTCATCATGTAGCAGGCACTTGCCAAACCATTACCTTACCTATTCACGCGTTGCGCAATTCATGCGTGATGCACGTGAAGTGCATGGTAATACACACCCGAACATACAAGAAAGAACAAAGCAAAAGATACGGTTCCAGCTCAACCTTTCCCAACTAACGCAATAAGATACCCAGTCGGCCCTCCCTGGAGCAGATAACTCATCATCACACTGGCGTGTATACGGCATCATCACCACACCGACATGACCGTGTCCATTCATATTGGGCGTCTATCACACCAAATTGCTAAGAATTTTCCGATCCCTCTCAACGGCCACCTCCAACCAATCACCACAGGAACGCCAATAACCGGTTTCTAATGTGATAGGAACAAAGCAATGAAGAAAGCAATGAAGACAGGGTCATGACTCTTGTTGATCCCGGTTTGCTTTGTCTACCTCAGGTTCGCCTTGCCGGGAGCGAGAATACAAGGTCACACGACGTCCCTTGAGATATTTGTCATTATTTAGCTTCGTTGGTCCACAGAACTGGGGTGGTTTTTCGGCACATTTCGTGGTCATTCGTGATCCTTTCATGCTGCTCGACTTACCAGGAACTCCCAACGCCTTGTATTTCATCTCGCGAGGCTTTGAAACCAGATTCCAGAACTTGGGATCCAGCACGGAAACCAAGGATAACCCTCGATACCGGCACAGACAACGTCTTGTTCCCAGAATGGATAGCCCAGACTAGGCCGCCGCAAGCGTGGTTTACTGAAGATGAACACATATATATTTTCTGCGGACGTTGCTCGTTTTTAAAACTCACTCCTAGACTAGTATTCTACCCAGCCATCTGGGATGGCTTTTATTTCTCACTCCTTCGTTTTCTTCTTATGTGTTCTACTTGGCTGGAATCGGGTTTTTGGGCAACAGTTGTACAACGTCACAGTTGATGATAACGACCCCGCGATACAATACAGCGGAGACTGGAAATTGTCGTTCGAGAACGAGTTGGATGAGGGATGGTATCATATGTTTACACAAGATCCTAACGCAGAAGCGGTGTTCAAATTTACTGGTAAGTTGGATGTGTTTTATGGCCTGCCCACATGCTTCACCTCCGTATCATAAACAGGTGTCGCCGTTTACTTCCTGTCCCCGCTGTGGTCTTACGACGTAACGACGCAAGTTCAACTAGACGGGGGACCGCTGGAAATCCTTAATTTGAGGGACTTCAACACGCCAAAGACTGTCGATGGTGGCTGGGAAACCGTTGGTTCGCACGTAGTGTGGGGAATCGAGGGACTGGAAAATACGTCGCATGAATTGAAAATTACGATGGCAGCCGGTGATCGATGGGCTGTTGTTGACGGACTGATGTGAGTAGATCCCCAGTGTGAATGGAGATACACTGACCATGACTCCCCAGATTCACCGCTGTTGCCCAGAGCGTAACACCTACAGTAACACTGAATCCTCCAACGACATTATCGACGAACCCAACTTCAGTCAGTGAAACTGCGGCTGTTACATCGACCACTCCTTCAGCTTCCTCGTCCTCGGGGCCTTCGACTCGTCTGTGACTTCATCTCTGTTGTGTCAAGGTACGGTGACTGATTTATCATGCAGAATCGTCGCTCTCCGGGGACACCAGTCTACTTGTCATAGGGCTGGGCGCCGGAATAGGATTCCTTCTGCTAGTTGCTTTATCCCTCACAGGCTGCCTCCTCTGGTATCGTCGAGGTCGACACCAGCCAGCTCGTGCGGACCTCGAAACGCATTTCCCACCCACTCCTAAACCCGCCCCAGCGCTTTCGACTCCGTCTCACCCCTCAAGATCAAGTACAAATCCCTCTTCACTTCCTCGTTCAGCTTCTGCTGCTAGTCCAATATCAAACCAACAATGTGCCATACAGTTAGCAGCTCCTCCACCCGCCCAATGCATAGAAATGCAAGTTCGTCCTACTACTTTGGACGAACCGCCTCCTGGCTATTATGATTACATGAGCACCTATCGTCAGTCCCGTGCCAGCCGCTGGACGTCTAGGCTTGCCGCTTCTACATCCCGCAACCCACATTTCTCACCGGCTGCGTCTAACTCGGGGTCCGGTGGTCAGGTTCACCTTGAACCTCCGTTACCATCCTGGCGGAACAAGTGGTGACGGGCCACGATTTCTTTTCCTCTGTAGCGATAAATATTCTGTAGCCATACACCTCTCTCTTCGACCCTACCTGCCTTTAATTGTGCTTGTACTTCTGATCGACTTCACAGTTGATATTATTTACCCTTTCCCTTGCACTCTCATTACGACCCCCCATTTCTTTTACACTCTCATTACGACTATCACTAAATCATGGACTTAGTATTCCCATCCTCTACCAGTTTATATCCTACAGTACAGCTATTACAATCCAAGGGTTCAAAACATTCTTGATGCAAAGAAAGACAACTGTCACCTTGTGCACTTAGTTGAGGCGTCGGACTAGGCAAGCTATATTTACTTGTAGTGTGATGATCAATGTAATAGAAATTCCACTTCAGCCTGCCCTAACCAGCATTTCCTTTTTCCCAGAAACACTACTTTCTTTCCGAAAGCCAGACTCAGGCAAACGACCCTCTTCTGTCTCCGGAGTGGAATACACCAAGGAGGGAGACTTCATTGCTAGTCTCCCATGCCACCGTCCCGCAGGAAAGTAATGATGAACTGCTTCTGTGCTTTTTTTGGGCACATGGTGGTGAAAATTCACAGCTTTGTAGGTTTACGGTTAAAAGAATGTGATGTCAAGTTGTTGATTTCGCGTTAGATTGCGGTATTAATTATGCTTCTTGAGACGTTGAGACCTAATTGATATATCATTGCTTGATCGATTTCCACTGGTTGCGAGTATCAGTTGTGGTGTTGTCCGCCCGTGACAACCAATGCTCGCCATCTGTGTCGCTCAATGATATCACAGCGGACTCTCACAGTGAAATCTTCAAAAGGGGGCGGGGCACGCGTACATCTTTATTCTCCCTTCGTCCTGATGTGGACTCCCAAGCAGGTAGTATCCACGAATATCGCTGCGCTCTTTGTGGAGGGTTTATTGTTTGGTGTGTGCGATCCTGAGGCACCTGAAAGCAAATCCCTGATTGACATCCACAAGGCGTCTTTGCTTTGTTCTTTTCCATTGTCGTCTCCATTGAGCTGGGACCCAGGCATAGTCGATTCTCGAATGGAAAGCGAATCCTCCAGATTTCCGGGCTAATGATGTTCCTTGCAATTATGGTTTGTTCCCTCCATTGTGTCACGGAGACTTAAACCGTTTGTGACAACAGCCTTCTCACAGCATCTCGCACTAAACCTTGCCCACTTATTCTCTGCAATTGCCGCGACCCACAATTCATTCAATGATCTAGCGGCCCACCTTACAGATTTTCTGAGCCCGCTTCGGGTAGCAAACACCAGTGTCTATATAATCCAGACCATGCTAGGTGATGGTGTCGTCGTGGGCATCTCTCGACAGCACGCCGGAAACCGGAAGACTGAAGTATAACTCAACAGGTCTGGAGATGCTATGTGCTCCATCAAAGGAAGACTTGGGTACTCATTCCCGGAGTCCTTATCTTGATGCTAGATATGGGTCCGTCTATCCGCGTTGTTGAACCTAGAACAGACTGTTAAGTGGCTTGGTTTTATAGCTATATTTATACTATCCAAAATCTCGGGAACTCTGACTGACCTGTGGACTTGGGCCGTGACTTTCCTCGTTCTCACTGCTGTCCTTCATGCAAGCTACACAGGTGTTACGTTTTCCTGGCACATTCGATGTACAGCTCTCATTTATTACTTTCTCTCGTCAGGGGCTATCGTCTGGAAGATTTATCGGGCCAGCATTCACGGGATGGATACTACTCGGACACTCACACCAGTGATTCGATCGGTTCTAGAGAGCGGTACAATCTATTCTCTGACAATCATTACGTTGCTAGTCTGCTCTGTGACAAACACAGTTGGTCAATTTGTGGTTATTGATGCCATCCCCCCTCTTGTGGTGAGAGGTCCATTTCTTTAGTCATCCCTTCGTTAACTCAGGATACCTCAAATTTCAGGGAATTGTTTTTTGTCTGATCGTTCTGCGAATCCACGTATCCATGAAGGACGGTGAAGCCAATCCCGGTGGAGTCTCGGGCAATTGGTCGATCCCTTGGCGGAGGAGTCAAAGAAACGTGGCATCTGACGATGGGCTCTAGTAACCTGATCTTGAGCTCAGCAAGTTCCGAGAACTGTCTGTCGAGTTAGCGACTCCACAGAAAAGAGTCCATTTCGTGTCCATTCAGTAGCTAGTGTAATTCAACCTTGCCTTCCCTGAATATTCAGTAAGAACTAAATTGAAACTGAATTGCCCCACATCCAGAATCTTGCTAAAAACTTGCAGTATATAACTTACGCTTTCCTCACTAGGGGGGGATCGTGGAGGATCTACCCCGCTAGAAATTTGCTCCGCAAGGTCCCAACAATGGCCCCAAACTCTGATTAAACGCCCGAAGTCCCTGAAATTAAAGGTTCCCGAGAAAACTGGCAGGAGTTTTGCCTCGCTGTTTGTGGCCCCGGCTCCTTCAATAACACTGTGTAGTCTCCCTAATCACGATTTCCCTTGAATGTCTGCAGCACTACACGATGATTACTATGGGCCTGTACCGTCGTCTCCGAGTCCGACATTTTCTTTCGCGTTAGGAGCTACGCTTATATCCATCAGCGTCATCATGTTCCTCGTGCTCCTCTGGTGGTTTTACAAGGCACGGAAACGCAGACTCCAAGGTTCTGCAACGCATCGGGGGGCTGATCCACCAGCTTCCCCTCCTTCCTCAACATTTCCAAACTTCCATCCACACATCCAGAACGTGTACAATCCATCTCATCCACGCTACATACAGACTCATGGAGCCATTCACAGTGCGCCATACTCGGAGTGTCATCCGCAAAAGCCGCCAGCTATCGCTGTTCTGCGGAATGCAACACAGAATTTCAGCCATAAGGCTGATGTTGCGCCGATGGGGCAGTCTGATTTCTACTCATATCGGGCTTTGCACCAATCGGACTTTCACTCACCTAGACTTCAGGTGCCATTTACATCGTCTCCCTTATCGTTGTCCTCGGCTAATCTTGATCACCCTGCGCTGCTGCAGTACTCAACGGGTGGGACCCGCCCTGGTACATACCGGTGTGGAGACCGTAGATCGGGTGCATACGAAACGGCAGCCGATCTTCACTCCCACTAATTTGTGGGTTCACGACATTCTCGTCATCTCTGTTCGCCGTTCACATTACCGGTACCCTCGTCATTTCCCAACCGACTTCGCTACCTATATTCACTCCTCGCTTCGGGCCCCAGAACGCACCACCGGTGTTCTACAAATTTTATATTTAATTCTAATTCTCCGCATGTTTAGTACCCACACTATCCTTGCAGTCTGACACCATTTTTCTCCCTTCAGTCGAATTCCATATCCTAAACACACCATAAGTCGTAGATATCATACAACCAGATCTCTTTTTAGTACGTTTCAAGCCGTTCCGATGCTCCGTACAATTGAAATTTGCTATCGTACGACGAGCACTAGGTTATTTCACCGTAGAATTTCGCACTGAAGTCCTCGAGTAGTATAAATACAGTGGAATTAATACCCTGTCTTGGTGACACACTCTCTCTGGCGTTCTCTCGTCTAAAGTTTCGTCCTCACCTCCACGTCTGGCCTCATCGTTACCCCTTTCTCCCCTCTCTTCCGATTTCCGTATACCTATTCTCGTTATCCGGTCTCCGTGACTCCCTGGATTCCGGTTTCGGAGCCTCGCGACTGACGGCGGAAACAGTCGCACTTACCATTTATCATTAAACCGCCGCCTCATCTCTTCACCACGGACTACAACATCCTACGAGCGGAAGTGTTCAGTCACCGCCTTCCGAGTTCAGTAGTGCAAAAGGTCAATTGAGCCATATAGGAAAGAAATCAATAGGAGCAACGGAGCGGGAGAGAGTCGAGGAGTTGGTAGGAGATCTGAAATTGCCAGTTTACGCTTCGTAATAGTCTGGTGGACTTGCGGCTCGGATGTTAGCTGAAGGCGACGTGACGGTTCTATAATCCGGTAGACTATGTTCATTGTCACAGCTGACCGTAATCATGATATGTGCATCGATGATTATCGCACCAATCTACCAAAGGACCTGTGCTGTCAGAGTCAAAACAGTATGGCCTACGCAGGACGACGGCCTTTGTGTTCATTAACATGCCCCTTCTCTTTTGAAACATTGTGCTTTGTTTCATTCAGATTATACGTAGCCAGTGTTACAACAGAACGCGAAGGACCTCAACCACTTGGTTCCCTGGAGGTATTCAGGGGGGAAAAGGGTGTGCGCAACTACCTCCTCCTCGGGTTCGTCGCACTACAACATTTGGTCAATAACCATTGAGGATCGAATGATCGTTTATCCGGTATTTGACACGATTAATAAAAGTTCATGGGACTTTTCCCAAACTAACGAACCCACTCCTCAGTCCCCTTTCAGAATACCTGCTATCAAGAATGGTGCTGCCAGCCAAGATACGTCCAGTTGAATCTCACGGCGTCAGCACGGACTCGCCTTGAGAAGATTTTCTTGGCTGGTTATCCAACACGTACTTGTTCTGGGCTTTGGCCGTGTCAGAATGGTGATATTATTGGAAATGAAATGAAACTAATTAATTAATTCCTTGAGGCAGCAACGAGTGAGCATAGCTTTAGTTTAGCCGGATGTAGCCGGACACCCGATGTAATCGATGGCGGTCGTGGATGCATTCATGTCTGGTTGGTCGAGATCGTAAACTAGGCGTGAGGGCCTGGGCAGGTGCGAAGGTTATAATATTGAGAGTTCCGAGTTAGTCAAAAAGCCTCAAACACCGAGATTCTATCATGGAAAGATCAGTGGTTTTCCAGTTGACAGCCTCGAGGCATCACTCCACTAAATGAATCTTAGGCATTTACGTAACGTCGTTGAAGCGACTTTCATGAGGACTCAGAGCATTAGATACAGCTCGCAAGACTTGCAGCATAATGATGGTCGTTCCATGTCTCTCGGCCACGTTCATCACAGCCTACTCAAGGAGGTTGACTATGTCGACACAAGTTAGAACTCCACGACGTCAATTGACGCCCAAAGCCTCATTTCTACTTACGGCCATCGAACGGGCCACGCATCTTCCAGACCACAACTCTTTATATGAAAGCACATTCAAAAACCATAACATCCCCATCCCGAGTGACTTTGTACTCACCACCATCTTCATCATTATCATGCGTCTCCTAGTACCTCTCCTCATCGTGTTCAGCCAACTGGCCGTGTTCGCACATGGCTTGCGGAATATCACTCTGGATGATAATGACTCACAGATCCAGTATACTGGTGTCTGGGGTCGATCCGTGCAAACCAATTTGGACTATGGAGGATCTCACGTCTTGACGACGAACACTTCATCACAAGCCCAGCTTCAATTTACCGGTGCGCGTCGTCATTAACCGATATTTTTAAACCCTATGGACTAACCACCGCGAACAATTTGTAGGTGTTGCAGTGTACTTCATGTCGCCTCTATGGCCATATGCAGTATCCACGGCGCTAACACTCGATTCTCGACCGACAGTCACCGTCGACCTAACCGATTACAACACACCCGACACAGGGGGTGGCCCAGAAACCGTTCAATCTACCGTTGTCTGGAGTGCCGAAAATCTAGACAACACAACCCATACACTTCGGATATCTGTGGGAAGAGGGCAGACATTTGCCATTGTGGATGGAATCATGTGAGTGATGCGAGATTCCCAGGGTGATACCCCCTTCTAGATCTCAACCCCCACACAGATACACGGTCCTCGAACCCGGCGACCCATTGGCTAGCAGAGGATCATCCAATGATAATGGCCATCGCACCGCCATCATCGTATTAGGAGTGTTACTCGGAATTCTAACCCTAATCCTCCTCGCTCTTATCCTCTGGATGTGCCTCAGAAAACGTGACTCCCCTCCCAAAAGAACAGTTGAAAGGGACTCGGGAAAATGGGGAAATGGTAGTGAAGGAGGGGATGATAACCCTGGTTCTGTCGCCAGTCCCCGATCGCCTCTCAGCCCTTCCATCGCCCCACGCACCCCGCCTCCACCAAGTCGGCCCGACAGCCAGTATCAGCCTGGAGAAACAGTCTGGTCGACATCATCTGTTGGAGGACCTGGTGTTCCGAATATGACAGGGGTTGGAGTGAGCGCTAGGAACTCGCGTGCTGCGAGTTACCATCCTGGTGATCATGATCCTATACATTCGACGAGTCACTATGGAACGTCTCAAGGAGATCTGGGGGATATGTATGTTCAAGGACCGTACACGAATCCTAACCACGACCCGAAATATCACAATATTTAATCCGCACTTTCAGATGTTCGGCTCTCAATCTTCTTCGCTTCATATTCAGCTGATGTCATTTGTATCCTTTGTTGTTGTTGGGCATAGACTCATTTATGCGTATGTATACATGTGATGCATGTCATTGGCTCGGTAATATTTCAAGGAATTCATTGAAAGACAGGTAGGTTGATGGGTGAATGGGCAGTGTACTATTATGAGTGCGAAGACCAGAGGTGTTGGCATGGGAAGGAAGGGGGTCTAAGAACATGATACCGCATGGCCAGAGTGGTTACATAAATGGCGAAAAGTGATGTCCCTCTGCTGACGATTCAACAGCAATGATGATTTCCCCCACCCACCTCTTCTTACCATTAGCACACCCTTGAGCATGTACCACCATGTCCTCTTTCTACTCATTGCCCACTACATCCTTCGGTCCGCTGCCCAATCCAACATAACCGTCGACGACACCGACACTTCCAAGATCATCTACACAGGCCAATGGAGTACCTCCGCTCCTTCACCACTCGATTTTGGACCCGCGCACCACCTCGCAGAAGGCGACGATGCTCTCGCCAATTTCACTTTCACAGGTGAGGCAATTCTTTGTTCGAACGCCATCTCTCTATTCACGTTCTCTCCCCCCGCCCCCCGCGTAGGCGTCGCAGTTTACTTTATGTCTCCCCTCTGGCCCTATGACGTGTTCACGCAAATACAGTTAGACTCGCAACCCCCGGTCGAGCTGAACTTGTCAGATCCAAACATGAGAACTCCCGGCGCAACTGGTCCAGAAACGGTGAAAAGCGCCGTAGTCTGGGGCTCGGGTCCACTATCCAACACCACCCATACCTTACTCATATCCAAGATACGTCGACCGGATCGTCCATACGCCATAGTCGATGGGCTGATGTGAGTGACTGAATAAGAATCTCCCTAGAGCTCTCGTTCACTCACACCGATCCCATAGCTACACTACCTTAGTCCCTCCCACATCATCATCATCATCCATCCAATCCACCACATCATCATCATCCCCCACTCAAGGCATTGCTTCTCCCACGAGTGCCTCCAATACCTCTTCATCTTCCAACCACACCCTTCCCATCGCACTCGGAACCGTCTTAGGGTCCCTAGGACTCATTACCATCGCTGCGCTCCTCTGGTTCTTCCGCAAGGGAAACAATCGCCCAAAGTCAAAAGCATGGACCATAGCAGGCACCTCTCCCGAAAAAGAATCCACACCCACCCCCCCTCTACCTCCTCCAACCCGCCCCCCATACCCCTCTCACCAACCCACGTATCCTTCATCCTACACCACCACCACTCCCAACCCCTCCTGGTCCGACACAACACCCCTAGCAACCCACACACACACAACCTCCACCCCCCAAACCCAAGACTTCAACCCTTACATCAGTTTCCTACCCCCTCACATCCCACCCCTCCAAAACCACCCATACGCACAACACCAACCACACCAAACCTTCTCCTCACACTACCCACCAACAACACTCTCAACCATCACAGAACGCTCCACCCCAGGCACCTTAGGATCCTCACGAACACCTCTAGCCTCATCCCCCGCCTCTTTCCCCTCTGCAGACCTAAGCTTCTACACACCACCTCAAGACCCAAACCACACAGCTCGTTTATCTCAATCCAACAATGGCGATATCCCACTCCCAATGACTACTTCCTCTGCTGCGTATCATCAACATCCACATCCACATCCACCATACATGTACCCAAGTGGGAGTTCTGGTCACCTAAGATCTCAAGGGTCATCAAGCAGTCTCCGGGGTGGTGCTGGTGCTGGTGTTGGTGTTGGTGCTGGTGCTGGTGCTACTGGTGGTGTTGCTGGTGGTGTTGCTAGTGGCAGTGGTGGGAAATCGGGAAAATCAGGAAAGGAAAAGAATTCAATGGTAGCCGTTAATAGAACCCAAGACGAAGAGGACGGTTCAGGACCACCCGCTTATACCCCAAGATAAGTTGTTATGATTTCTTCTCGTCTTTTTTTCCCCCTTTTTTTTTTGTTGGCACATGTATTCTTCGTACCGGTGTTGTTTCTTTCGTGTGTGTGTTTTTGTTCAGGCCGGCGGCTTTGTTGCCGTGGTCGACCAAGTTATTTATATTCCATTCTGGGTAGCAGAGGAGAAGCTGTGTAAACCGTTGCGACGCAATAACAATGATGAAACATTTTTTTCAATCATGCGCCATCCAGCACTCGGGTTAGCCATACGTTCATGCTGTAGTGGTTTCCTTACTCTATACATTTTTGTATACCAAGGTCGTGTACGCTTGTAAGGTATACGCAATGTTTCAGAACAGTCAACGGCAGTGCGACTTTGACACCCTTGAATGAATGGTCAATTCCCGACACATGGCGTGTGTCGATATCATGGATACGACTACGAGAGTGCAGCCTATATTACGCTCGTACAATATCATTAAGTTAATCCAAACGTTATTGGGTCGTCAACCATTCCCTTACGGGCATCACAAGCAATAAGGAAATAAAATGTAACCTAATCATTCAAAACACTTCTCCCAATCCCCTTCCCCATTCCCTCTCGCATAAGCTTGGCTTTTGACAAACGCATATAGCGGGCACAACCCAGCCTCATCCACACCTTCACAAAACTCCAGCTCCTGCACAGCATCATTCATCAATATCCTCACATAAACCGAACCTTCCACATCCTCTGCCCTCTTCCTCCGTCTCGCCTCACCACTCACACTCGGAACGTAACCCACTACATCCTCAGTCGCAAGACCACATTCCATCCGTTCCACCACCATCCTCCCAGAAAAGGGGACAATCCGACTCACAAACCACTCCCTCGTACCGTCGGGTCTTGCTGGGTCAAGCATCCCTCCTGTCAAAGTACGTCCTTCCTTGGAGTTACCAAACAATCCCATGGCACTCACAACTGCTACGATCAAGTTGTCGTGAGAGAAATCCACATACATGCCACGCCCGAGAGGAAAGGTATCCGGGTTCGAATCCAGCGTCCAATTGGTCTGGGTATAATCTCGAACGGGTTTATCAGTGAGCCGCGCGAGAAGCTCGTTGATGTATCCGACTCCTTGTACAGGACCCAGTGGTGAGCCATGTCTAGGAATCAATCAATTCCGTCAGACCATGCTTGAGGTACAGGAGTGGTGCTAACCTACCCCGTAAAGTAGAATTTATCCAAGTCGAGCGCATACTCGAATCCTTCGAATTCTTCCTGGCTAAACAGTCCACAGAATCGGCTGTATTCCTCCTTTGCCGCGGTTTCAAGAGCACATAATGCGATAAGAGCCTGTGCATCCTCTGCGGTCAGATTCTCCGGCATACCTGTCGATTGGTCACCGGGTCAGCAACACCGAAGCCTAAAAAGACAGCGACTAACCTCGAGTAGCCCCGGTCAATCGATCTGCGATGGGCTGAGCATATATACTCTGCCATTCTTGAACCTGGCCAATAGGATGTCCTACGTTTGGGCAACTTCCATCGTCAAGGGTATTATTATAACCATCCTAAGCCAATCATATGATTTATGGGAACCAGGCAAGGACCGGCATATTTACCTTCTCTGGGATTATAAGGTCAAGTGACGGTTGTACAATGCCTCCACTACCGGCGGAAAAACCTAATAGCGATTTGCCACATAGGTCAGAATGTGTGTATGGTGATCAGTTCATATCTGAATCACCCTCGATCCATTTCAATGCACTTTGGATGACACGGTCACTGCCAGAGGCTCTGACAAAAGGGAGATTGCTTTGATCAGCAAGAGTCGAATACCGCACGAACGACTTGCGGCCGGATTCGGACGTTCTAAAGAGATTATCAGTATTGGAATAATTGCAGCTACCACATCAGTTAACGGAGACTGGACGAGCACCACCACCATATGAGCCCAGCAGTGGAAAGAACGGGTAAAGGGAAAAAGGAAACGCACTGGTATGCCCCAAATGGAAGTAAGTCATCTATGCCCAAGTCATATTGATAATCAGCGATGAACTGAAAGTTTTCATCGGTATAGGACTCCGCTGCCTGCAACCGGAGGAGAGCTTGCGCAATGTGTATCGACTGTCCAAATGTAGGATAGCGTGCACCATGTCGTTGCAGCTAGAACACAGTTTAGTGTAGCTCTCGTACGCTGTGAGGTGGCTGCGTACGATGTTGACTTGGGACAGCCGACAATCGTTTGGGGGCGGCTGGTACTCCTCAACCGAGTAATATGGAGAATATGCTGCCCATAGCTTCTGTGTCGTGAATGGCGCAAAGGAAGCTCCAGAGTCGTAGTTGTCCGAATCTGCAGGCCTCGCATATAATATGGGTGGGTTTTCGCCATGGGAGTTGCGGCAAAGAGCAATCAGATAACCGGTTAAGAGAAGGGTGAGCACCGCTGACGGCAACAGAAGCAGGTTGAGGTGTCGCCGTGTTGTCTTCAACGAGGGCGCATATATGGGCGCAAATGGGTTGTCGGAGGCATAGTCATGCTTGTGAACGCCATGCGGAGTGGTGTAGGACTCGAACTGCAAGGGCCGTTTCTGGGAATATGCCTCATAATCCCGCTGGCCGCGCTGAATGGGTAACAACGGGGAATGCTCAGTAGTCCCTCGCATGTGGACCATGGTAGAACAAGGAAGAGGATCTATGCGTTCCCGTTTTTGAGACGCGGAATAAATAAAAACAGGAAATGGAAAACTGCATACAACGATCGCGTGGGTCAAGAGTCCTAAGACCCTACGGGGACAGGAATAGATGGGATATAGGATACTTGGTCGAAGGGAGAAGAAAGAAAAGCAAAACGCAAGCAGAGTGTATATCTTGTAGCTCTTGTAGCATCATCATCGGAGTAAGGGTGATTGGCGTGTGGATAACATTTGGCGAAAAAGAAACTGGGAGCGCACGTTGGAATGTGATGGCATACGTTCGGCATCTGCTCTGATTGGTTCAGCACACGTTCCTCTGCATCTTCAGGGGAGTGAACCACGTTTTGTGTTCTGACCAGCTATGACGACATACGGTGGCCTGGAGTGAATAGTAGGACGAAGCTCAGGTAGCTAGACTGTTTCCTGATTTGTGAAGAGTTCGCACGGGCACCCTCGCCAGTTCTTAATGCCCATGTCGGTCCGTCCCATGCCCCTCAATCCGTTTAGCCTATCGTTATCGTACACGACACTCTGTTTTTGGCTGCCCTGGATAACGAAGCAAAGTGCTTATGGGGTACCAGTCAGCCCTGATCAGGGGACGAACACACGTGCATGAGTTTTAGGGGTTCGGGTGGCCCTAATATGCCTCCTAATACATCATCCAACGTGCATCAACATCCAGCGGGGACTGGTGACAGGGCCCGGCTCTCGTATCATTTGGCCAATGAATTAACGAGACAACGAGACTCTCTCTCGCGGTGACTTGGCGCTCTGTTAATCGCCAATGACTCAGTCGTGGTTCGTGATGCACTGTCGCTCACTACAGCTTGAACCAGAGGGGGTCTGGGTCTTTGTTAAATCCTGAAAGTATATAGCATTATCGCTTTCTTTGCTCACCCTTGCTACGTGCTTTGTTCGCATATTCCCTCTCTCCAGAAAGCCTAGCATCGTACCGATATCCGGTAATACGGTCCCGTGACGGCTTATAGATACACGGCCAACTTGTCTGATACCCTGAATGACGCTCCCTCTCTCCCCTGGGATTAATGCTTGGACCCTTACAGTCTTTTCCGCCCTCGGGACATGGTTACTGGTCCGCACAACGTCTATATCATTTGGTCGCGTTCTCCGGAGTTAATATTACATTGGTTCTTGTTTTCTACAGATTCTTTGACAGTCATGGAACAATGGGTAACCCTCAGATGGCCCGCGCCGACAAGTACAGGTTATATTGCTGTACACAGTATAAATTCGGGGCTCGAACTTTGTTATAGCTCAACTCCAATCGCCATCATGTCGTCTTTCTTTCAATGGTTTGGTGGTGCCTATCCAGCTGCTCTCGTGCTCATCTCAGCTCTTGGTATCGCGATCTTCATGTATATGGAGACGACGACCAAATGTAGGCTATCCAAGGTATCAATACGACTAACGGCGGTGTAGCTCAAGCACATTCCGACTGTGGGGCCTTCGAGACTCCTCACTTGTCCCATAGGGTCATTGGTAGCACTCGCGGGCCATTGCATGATCCAGCAAGGGTATGAAAAGATACAAGCCTACCCTCTGGTAGTGAATGCTAACGTCCCACAATGGTATCACCTCTTCAAGAGACCAAGATACCTCTCATGGATCATATTATACTTGTCAACAGACCCGATTATCCGGGGGACATACAAAAAGCTAGCGATGATCAGCTATCTTTTCCCGAAGACGTAAACGAGGTAAACCTTCCAGCAACTGAATCCACTATTGTGCAAGGAGACTGACGAAGTAATAAGCTGCGCAATCTGACTCTACAGTCGCTCCGGAACTGAGAGTCCAACATACCATAACAATGTCGTTTCGTGGCCCCATGACTCGAAACATTGCCTCCCGTGTTCCCGACCTGGTTGGGTCAAGCTCTCAGAGACCTCTTGCAGGAAGCTGACAGAGGTAAGAGCCTCGCTCTAACCCAATTTAATGCCTTTCCAAGGCGGTTTCAGATTGGGTGCACGTTCCATACTACCTATCCGCCGTCCATCCAGAAGCGTTGCCAATGCGTATTGCGAGTTGACACTATACGTCCAGAACTTCACCCGGAATCGCGATACAATCGTCTAACAGGGTAGCCAAGCCTTGTGAGAACTGCACGAAACAGCCGTAGTTGAGAAGTCCCGACACTCCAACTCGTTCAAAGGTAAACGCTGCTTCCCTTTGCCTTTCGTCTGTCTACTACTGAAAAAAGCGGCGGAATTCAGCCGAATGAAAAGAAAGGCTCCCCATGAGGTGGACCTACCAGGCTATATAGTTCAAGGTGTTTCATCTACACCCAAGATTTGATGCAAATCTGGAGTTTTCCGGGCATAAAATGTGTCAAACTGAGAGAAAAATTCTGTCGGGGAAGCCATACCGTGGTTGGGACGCCGTATATGAGACACAAAACGCAAAATTTCACACTGTGACTCAAAAGTTGATCGTCATTGCAGGTTCATGCCACCGAGCTGAGCCCTCTTCAAGCAAGGAACGTCGGAAGGTGATCGCATCAGCCAAGGCGATGGGAGAAGGCTTTCGGGAACTAACTTCCAGAGCAGTGGTAGATACTGCAGTTCAACGACGTGAATAGCAAGCAAGCAGGACATGGGCGTCAAAATAAACTAGAATAAGTCACTAGTTCAAGTTACCTGGGAGTTTGCGGTATCCTTCCCAGGTGTCAGGAGGGCTTGTTTCAAAGAGGAAAAATCTGAACCTTGGGATCGAAACATCGGTTCCATCCCCGTCTATCGTCTTCAGGACTCCCTTTCGACTTGCTTTTTGTAGCTCAGGCATTCTCCAGCAGCCACGTTGGAAACAAGCATCTGATTATGTAATCACTTAGCACTCCTCCCCTTTATGCCACCATGCGGTTCCAATCCACATGCGCCGAGGACAACGACCGCAAGTATGCAGAGAGCAACATAGCAAGAGTGACACAAGTCAAGGTATCTTTGTATCCCTTTGATTTGAGAGAACCAGATTCTGAACTCTTCTCATAGCCTAATTGAACGATTGAAGTTTTCGAGGCGACGCGCATCTCCCACTTTTCCGAGACACAGAATATCCACGCCGACCAAAATGGCACGTTTCTCAAAGGGAATATTTGAACGAGGGCGATACAACGTGCTCACACGACTTAGAGTTGGAATATTTAAGGGACTGGGTCCTAATTCAGGGGGACACACTTGGATTCTCCTGATGGTCATTCTTTCCTCCTTCGTTGCCTTCCTGGTCTTCAGCCACGCCACCGTCACTGTAGGTAGCAACAAACATTTGGCGCAGCCGCATTCAATATCGGAGGAAGCCCTGAATGGCGTTTCCTTCGCACCCGTCTCAACTCTTGAGGGCTGGGGCCAATATTCCCCTGAATACCCCGTCACAAAATATCGCCAGCCTCCCAAAAAATGTGACATCACACAGGTGGGTTGTCGGAATATCTTTTTCTTCTCTCTTTAATCCTCTCTCAAGGTCAACATTGTAAGTCCTCAAAGTATTCTGGGGTCACCTGACGCAGTATTCATGTCACCTTTTCTCAGTTGAAACGCCATGGTGCTCGCTTTCCTACCAGTAGCGCCTCCAAAAGGATATTATCTGCTCTGAACAAGTTGAAATCCGCAACGTCTTATACTGACCCCAGTTTACAATTCCTGAAGAACTATACCTACGATCTCAACACCGATGTCCTAGTTCCTCTTGGTGCTTTGCAGTAAGCTTTGTCCCACGGATATAGTGGCACTGTGACATATTCGTATACTCCTTTCCTTCTGATAGGTCTTATATCGCTGGCCAATCAACATTCACTCGGTATCGCCACATTGTCAACGACAAGAATATTCCATTTGTCCGTGCCTCGGATAGTGAGCGAGTTGTGGACAGTGCTACCAACTGGACTGCTGGTAAGCATCAAGCAACATTCCCGCTGTCCGTCCTAACAGCATCCAAGGTTTCTCCTTCGCCAGCCAACACACTCTCAACCCGGTGCTCTCAGTCGTAATGTCCGAGGACGTGAGCGAATTATACCTTCCCAGTTGCGTCATACGTGGTTCACAATACGACTCGTGTAGCCCACTGCCAACAACACCCTTGATGATTCGGGTTGTCCACTCGCTGGCAACTCTGACGAGTTCGTCGACTCTTGGGTCAATATCTACGCCACTCCGATCGCCGACAGACTCAACTCGCAAGCTCTGGGAATGACAGCTAACCTCACTCCAACCGATGTCGATAATTTGATCTCTTTATGCCCCTTCGAGAGTGTCGCGAAACAGAAACTGAGCCAGTTTTGCAGCATCTTCGAGCCACGGGACTTTGCCAATTTTGAATGGGCTAGAAATGTTGACAAGTACTACGGCACTGGGTACGTGGTATATCCGACGATTCTCACGTTTTGAGTCGATCGATCTGAGACGACGTATCGTGTCGGTTTACGTAGATATGGTCAACGCGTTGGTGGTCGCGTGCAGGGCGTCGGGTACGTCAACGAGCTGATTGCCAGGCTCACCAACTCGCCCGTCCGAGACAATACGCAAACCAACAAAACATTAATCTCGAACCCGGCCACATTTCCACTGAACCGCTCGATCTACGCCGATTTCTCACACGACAACCAGATGATCGCGATCTATGCCGCTATGGGGTTGTTAAACGAGCAACAAGAGGTCCTGTCTACCGCCCAGATCAATCCGAAAACCGAATGGGATACGTCGGACATTGTTCCTTTCTCTTCGGAGATGGTTGTTGAGAGGTTAACTTGCAAAAAGAAGGAGTACGTGAGGGTGTTGATTAACAATAAGGTGCAGCCGTTGAACTTTTGTGGTGCTGATGGAAATGGGCTATGTGAACTGTCCAAGTTTGTCGAGAGCCAGAGTTATGCTAGGAATGATGGTGAGGGCGACTTTGAGAAGTGCTTCGTGCCTTGAGTGTTGGGACACGCCCGTAGTATAATACACCCACTTAATCACAGTTCCCATAATTGCTACATACACAACTTCACTGTTATCGTTCCACATTGAGCAATCTGAAATATCGGTCTATCCACCTGATGAGTTTGCGCTGTCTGTCGGGTTCTCATGTGGAGGTCTCGAACCAAGGTAACTAGTCAACTGTCGTCCAAGGACTGATGAGACTACGTCGATCGTTGCATGGCATGCCTCCGTATGGGGCATTGTCGATCTTAATGGTGGTTCGCCATTATGATGGATCGCCAATTCATTATCAGGCACTGATTATATATATAACTACACGTTAAAATGTTTGATTGATCATCAAATGGATGAGCAACGAGTCGCTCAAGGATACGTTAATTATAACCTCTCTACCGGTGGTAGACCAGTCAAACTCGATATGGGACGGGATCGATTCATCCGTGTCCTGAGATGAAACTTTGGCTTGTATCATCCAAAGAAGATAGGTTCACCCACCCCGCTGGATCCCGGCCCCCCCTGCCCGGTAGATGAATCAGCCAACGCTGGACTTGCGTAAGATCATGAAGTCTGAGGAACTCATCGGCCCGCTCCGTGATCGAGTGTGGTCATGAGAACTAAACGATATATATCATTCAATTGAAAAATCACACTTTGGGAACCTTCGGGATGTAAATATAGATTCGTAGGTGAGGTGGTTGCGAGCTCGAAGCGGGGCGAGAAACGAAACGTGTCGCTCTGATAGCATCATCTTCCATGGAGGAATAGTTTACTCGGAACTCGATCAGGCGGGAGGTTCTTTGTAAAAAAAAAAAAAAGACCGTGGTTTTACGCAAAGCTGTCCGTTGAAGGATTGGAACAGGGCCATCAGCGTTCTCACTCCCTTACTTCAATATTCAGCCAGCTCGAAAAATCATCTCACCTTTCCAATTTAACCACCTCATGTTCATACTTCCAAGCAAGCTATATCATTACAAAACTCGTGAAATATACAATACAACACGTCGCGTTGTCCCTCTTCCCAACCTCCACGTCTCAATCCTTGTGAGGCTCTCTACCGTTCATTCTGACCTAGTTCCCTCAGCCACAGGTGGACTCTCATCCCGTCAGATTCATGGACGAGCAAGGCTTTGTCACTGATCTGCTTCAATCGATATGTCGTGCGAAACCAGTGAACACCTCCGCGGGGGTTCTGGAGGGGTGTGATCGAAGTTCCGTGAAATTTCTATCACCGGGTCTCACTTTCCATCTCGAAGAGCCATTACAATGCAAGAGTGCGGAAGAAAGAGGAGAGCCTATAGTACCTATCAAGCCCAGTTGGCCCCATCGCCTGCGAACAACAAACACTCAGAAACCGTATCAACAGCCACTCACACGACTCTTTCGTACTTCTGACTAATGAGTTTCCACCCTTGAGAACACCATCACCCCATTTTACGCTCTACACTCTCCATAAACATCCACGGTTCGAATATATTTGTCATCCAACTCCCCAACTCCCCACTAAAAGAAGGACGTGAGATTGACTGCGGGGAAGCCCGATTTTAAATCGAACGTGGCCTGTGGGTGTCATACGAGGACGGTTGGTGAGAGTATGAAGTACAGATTTGTTCACACTTGGTCGTGATTTCTCTAGTTTCTGGAATCCGCAGAACGCAGTGCGGTTCTCGTGTTAAAAGATTTTCGAGTCTTTTTGTTGATGGTCTGTTCAGACATTGGTGGGTGGGTGATGTTGGTGGTAACTAGTGAGTAACTATGTTCGAAAAAAGGGTATTATTGGATTTTGCGTGGGATTCGAGGGAGGGATTGTTAAGTGGCGCTTGGGAGAGTTGCACCGAGAATGAGAGAGTGTGGTCATGAGAATGGACGGAAGGAAGAGGCTTTCCGTCGCGATGCCCATTTTTGTGTCTGGTCTTTCGTCGTGTCATGTCACGTTCACTGGTTAGCGTGGAATCTAAGAAGCGAGTTGAGAGAGTGAAAATATACGCGTATAAAAACGCCCCTTGAAGGGTATGAGAGTTGCCCAGGTGCCCCTCCCTTCGACTTCTCTTCAGTTCTTGAATCCCTTGAACCTTCCAAACGAGCCCCTCGGAAAATGTCAGAAAACAGCAAGGATCTCGAAAAGGGCCAGGGCGGCCAAAATATTGAGTATGGTGCGGAACATCATCATCGGCAGCAGCAACCACCAAGACAAAGCAGAAGGTTGGCCAACCCGGCACCCGTGTAGGTATTCCCGTTTTTCTAGAGTGTGGGACGACTGTCTGAGAACTGCAACCTTAGTGGACTCTTCTCTTTCGCGGCAACGACCTTTTTGTTGTCGTTGTTTATTGTTAACACACGAGGAATCGCAGTGCCGAACTTGATCGTCGGTATGGCAATTTTTGCTGGAGGTCTCGTTCAGCTCTTGGCTGGTATGTGGGAGATTGCAAACGGAAATACCTTTGGAGCCACTGGTAAGGGAGGGCGTTGTTGTGGTTTTGGCTAATATTCATGTGATCATTCCAGCTTTTTCTTCCTATGGAGCGTTCTGGATGTCCTATGCCACGATTCAAATCCCTGGATCGGGTGTGATCGATTCCTTTAACGGTAACATGGACGAGTTCAACCAGGCATTCGGGTTATACTTGATTGTGTGGTTCATGATCACCGTCATGTTCATGTGAGTGCTTCGGGTAAACCAATCCAGGGGCATTCGATGACGTCAATCCATAGCCCACCCGTCCTCAAGAAGAATATTGCATTTGTGGTTTTGTTGTCTTCTCTCGCGCTTGCATTGTTATTGCTGTCGATTGGATCATGGAACGGGATGGCTTCGTGAGTGCTCTCTGAATGATCGGAAAGAATTGACGCTGATACTGGGGCCTGTAGTGTTAATAAGGCCGGCGGCGCTTGGGGATGCATTACCGGATTAATTGCGTTCTACATTGGTGTCAGTATGATGATGTCTGCTGAGAAATCGGCGCTATTCCACCTCCCGTTGGGTGTGTTGTCGGATTAAAGCGGGATCAGCTTATGATATTAACAATTCGTATACGAATTAAATGATACCGTTGACGACTCGAGGCTATCTGTGTAAGTCGACTAGAAAGGGCGGGTTGCGTCTTAGAACAAGGGTGGCGGGAAATTACACACGGTGCACGGTAACTTTAAGCGAACTCGAGGTGGGTATGAGTGCCGCAAAGTGAGGATTTCCAAGAAAACGGGCAGATACACAGGTGGGAAAGCAGTCCTCTAGTCTAGAGATATCTCGAGGAACTGTACTAGTGGTAGGACTGGTATGTTGAAAGTGTGGAAGCAAAGTGATGACGGGAACAGGGTTGATGGAAAAGGAGATGAGAGGCACGTGAATGCGAAACCTGAGGTGGGCTGATAACTCTGCTCACTGTCATAATCATCTTCCACGTCTCCCACAATACCTCCCTTCATACCTCCATACAGTCCCTTCTTCCGGCCACTCAGCCTCTTGGGTAATCCCATTACTAAACGGAATAATCGTCTCTTTCTCACCTTCCTCCATCTCTCACCTTCCCTTCATTGTATTGCACCACCCCAACTGCCGCGAGCAGCGGCTCCCTGTTTCCCATGCCTGAATACGTTTACGCTTTGCATGACTTTGTGCCTGAAAACGACGACGAAGTCCCTTTTTGTGCAGGGGAGCGCATTGAGGTCGTAGAGAAGGACGACCTATACGGAGATGGATGGTGGCAGGTAAGTCCGCATCACGTTGGTTTTCGCTGCGGTCTTTGGGACCACTTTTTTCTCATTTGGGTGGTAGCGGACTGGTGTAGCCTCGCATGCCAGAGCCCATGTTTTTTCTACTTTTCATTTTTTACCGGTAACCTTTTTTCACCACTCATGTTTCCTTCTACTTAGGGCCGTAATCTGGCAGGTAAAGTTGGCCTGTTTCCCGTGAGCTACACAACCCCTGCTGCCCCTACCACTGTCCCCTCCACCACCTCTCCCGAAAATGATACCGGTTCTACTCCCAACACGACTACCGACCTCGGGCAAAAGACGGCACTTAATGTACTACCTGAAGAATCAGAATCCGGCACCCCTCGACCAGATGCCGATCCCCACATTATCGCCCCAATCCCTAAAGCAGCCCCTCCCCAGTTCCTGAACGGCAACCATGATTTCGAGGGATCCCGACCATCCGGCGACGGGGTTATGAAAGCCGCTCTGGCTGATGTTCAGGAAGCTATCGAGCAGCTAGGACGCAAACACGGCGATAACGACGGTGGTCGTAGTTTCAGCTTCGTCAGCACTCGGGACGACAGAGATACCGATACCGACATCGACCTCAGTGACCTTGATGCGACTGATCAGGGTGGTGATGATGTGGAGGGGTGGCATAGGGGTGCGAGGATGAAGTTGGCGGAAAAGGCGAGGCGGGCTGTAGAGGAGGCGGAGAAGTTGGAAGCTATGATGGGTGGTTTGAATGCCAATTCTGACCACCGTGTAGTTGCTCCGCCAATTGAGGTGGAGTTGAGCGACGAAAGCGAGGATGAATTGGAACGTGATGAAGGGTTTACCAGTCGAAGTACCGCTATTCAGGGTATTCCGGAGGAAGATGAGGATGTCGAAACAGATGCAGAGGTCCCTTCAACCCGAGAAAAGGGTACTGCTGCTACGACCACACCAGCAGCACCCATTACTCCTCCCTCAAATGAGGAGACAGCAGTCTCGCTTACTCTACCCGAAGAGGATGAAACACAAGCGGAAACTGCTACGGCAACTCGTTCATCCTTCCAAATCTCTCATTCACCAGCCATTCCTGCTGCGGATTCATCATCCACTCAAGCCTCCGAGCCACGTCCTAGCACAAACCGCTCCTCCTCAACTTCGCTTCCAACAGGTGTCCAAACTAACTCGGATACCAATGTCAATGTCAAGACGGAGAGTCCCGTGCTCGACTCTATACCTGTCCCTGAGCACACGCGCTCTAGTACCCCGTTGCGCGAGGCGACGACACCTTCAAGACCTCTTTCCCCTCCCCCCAATTCTCCACGCAGACCTATGTCTCCCCCAGTTCCAAAGTCAAAACATACCAGTGTTGCGTCGGCGAGCTCGCTTAGAGGTTCTGCACTGGCCACGATCCCTGCTGCAGCCTCACCCGAGCCCACCTCAGCTTTGCCATCTGCCCCTGGAGCCCCTTCTCCACCTGTTCAGCAGGCGAATTCAATCGCGACTGGTAGTACTATCAGGAATACGGCTTCGCCTCCACCTATTACGACCTCGCCAGCACCTGCTATGCCTCCTCCCGTATCTCTGCCAGCGGCGACTGAAGAGAAAAAGAAGAAACCGCATCCTTCAGAGTGGACACTCGAGGATGTTGTAGATTGGTTAAAGAGTAAAGGATTCGATCAAGACGTCTGTGACAAATTCATTGGTGCGTCATTCACCCCCCTGCTGAGTTTTCTGCAAACGACTAACTAACAGGATATACAGAACAAGAAATCACGGGTGACGTCCTTCTCGAACTTGATGCCAATCTCCTCAAAACCGAAATTGGAATCATGGCATTTGGGAAACGTGTTCGGATTTCTAATGCCATAGCTGAACTGCGCCGTCCGCCGTCTTTGACGTATTCGGATCATCCTGGTTCGTCGATGATGGAGCCATCACCTATGGCCATGCATACGCCTATCAGCCCACAATCGCAAATCCACTCAAGGACGCAGAGTCAGAGTCAGAGTCACCATTCGTTCCCTGGTGCTGGAACTGGAACTGGGACTGGGACTGGAACTGGACATACGTATTCGCAGAGCCTGCAGAGTTCGCTTGGAAGCCCACTTGGGTTTACTGGGATGAATGGATTTAGCCATAGCTATGCGAATGGTTCTGTTGTTGGTGCGAACGGGCAGGTGGTTGTGAATAATGGGGTTGTGCAGCCTGGTGTTGTGGGTGGTTTTGCTGGGGGGCCGATAGTGGAGAGCCCGTCCACCCAGAGTGAGTATGTGAATGTTACTAGAGCTGATGCGGAGGGAGGAGAGTCGAGGGGATTAGGGATTTCGGGTGAGAATGGACTTCTGGTGCGTTTGTCTTCTGTTTCTCGTTCGGTTCTTTTGTTGATGGCTTCTTTGTGGTGTAGAAACCTCGTCCCGCACAACTGTCGTTGTCGCCGTCGGATGGAGCGTTGAAGGCTTCTGCGACTGTTGACGCTATACAACCCAAGCTTGTCGAAGAAGAGAAGGAAGATCGTGGACATATGAGCGATGGGGAGATTGTCCCTGCTTCTAGGATGCGTAGGCGGCTGTTTGGCAGGTCACATGATTCTGCTAGTTCGTCGCTTCGTCATTCCAAGGACATGTCGCCTCTGGGATCGCCCCTACCAGAGAAGGACAAGGAAAAAGAGAAGGAGAGGGAGGGTAGCGTGTCCAGTAAGCATGGAAAGAGCAAGAGGAGTATAGATGGAGGTAAGGGAGGTGAAAGGTTGAGTATCTTTGGTGGAACGTTTGGTGGGTCGTTGACCAAGGGAAGAAAGCCTCCTCCAAGGTACGTCTCTGGTTTTACACACTAGTTCTGTGATGGGTATGCTCATGCATCCTTGCTAGTGCAAGCCCTGATGACACTCCTTCCGAGAAATCGTCCACGTTATTTGGTCTCCCTCGTCTCCATTCCAGCAGTATCCGCAAGTCGTCCTCTACGCATCGTCCATCTACACCTACGGGTTCTCCACGAGTACTTGGAGAAAATCAAGACTTGTCGCCGAGGCAAGACAAGATGAGGACGATGAAAGAGCGAGATGTTAGAGATTCTGTGTTGCGGAAGCGTACTATCTCTAGCCCCTCCAGTAATGGCAATGGTGCGTCGCCTACGGATACTGGTGGTTTGTCGGCTGCTTCGCCTTCTGGTCTTGTGAAACCTGGGCGAAGCATTATTGAGCAAATTGGAGAGCCGGATCATGTTGGGTGGATGAGGAAGAAGAGTGATAGATATAATTCGTGGAGGAATCGGTACTTTGTGCTCAAGGGCCCGCATATGTATTGCCTGAAGAGTGATAGCAAGGCGGTGAGTCATGTATGTGCTTGATTAAACATCGGGGTTTTGACTAGAAGGTATAGGAGACGAAGATCAAAGGGTACATTCATATCATCGGATACAAGGTTTCTGTGGACGAGAACCTGGATCCTGGTCGATATGGGTTCCGAATCGATCATGATCAGGACAGGACGCATTTCTTCAGTTCGGATGAGAAGGCGGTTGTTAGAGATTGGATGAAGGCGATCATGAAGGCAACGATTGATCGGGACTATACGAGTACGTCGCTTTTTTAACTTTTTTTTTCATCCCATTGACAATCCTCATACTCCCTCATCAGAACCTGTCGTGTCCTCCTGTAATATACCCACGATACCTCTCACAGTTGCACAGGCCATGAATCCCGCACCACGTCCACCCTCTCCAACGGCCCGCGCCGCAACTCAAAAAGCACTCCGTCGTGAAAATCCCAATCAACTCTCTACCCGCGACGCACAAATTCTTATGGGGCTCTCCTCGGGCGCCGCAGATGGCAAGGATAGCCGCGCTCGTCCGGTTTCGTTTTTCACTAATCAGGATGTTGGTTCAGGTTCCACGAATACGAATAGTGGCGATCTCGATCGGAAGGAATCGACTGGCGCGGGGGCGGGGGTGGGTGTTGCTGCCAAGTTGGGTGCGTTGAGCTCAAATCCTGGGCCAGCACCTCCGAGACCATCGAGGGAGATGAGGAGAACCGGGTCCATGCGATCCTCTACGCTTCTTGGGAGTGGTGAAGAATCCCTTATCGAATGGGCCAACTCTCATCTTCCGCCCCACCTCCAAATTACTGACCCTACAGGTCCACTGTGTTCTGGTCTTGGCCTCCTGAGGCTCGCGGAATCGATCAAGGGCAAGCCCTCTTCACCCCCCGTACCGGATTCGGCGTTCCCCGTGGACGCGAACGACGACAAGCTAGATGGGTTGTTTAGGCTATTTGACTTTTTGTTGGACAATGATGTGAAGATGGGGAGTGTGAGTATTAATGATGTGAGGCAGGGGAAGAGGGATAAGGTTTTGCAGTTGTTGAAGGCGCTTAAGGGTTGGGAGGATAAGAGGCGCGCGATTGCGCAGAGTATTGGGAAGGGTGTTGTACAGGCTGGTGGGTTCGTTGCGTTCTAGATTTGGAATGTGCTTGGTGGTTGCTAGAATGGATGTAGACGTCGGGTGGACGTTTAGTCATACTTATTTTTTTTTTTTTTCCTCCTTTGCTTCTATGGTCTTTTCTTTATGTATGCTCGTTGTTCCTACCTCGCTGACACTACCCTCTTTTTCCCTGATTCTCTCCTAACGACACGCCTTGCCGTTCCTTGTTTGGCTTTTCTCTTTATGTCATATTTTGTCATTCCTTCTGTCTGTTTTTCTATATCTCTTTTCTTCCTGTTTACATGATTCCCTCTTCATCCTCCCTTTTCGGTTCTGGATGTAAATATTCCCTATTTGCTCGCCGCATTATGACAATTGGTGGATTTCGAATACATACGTTCGATGTACATAACTGTTTGACATTCGACATGTGTAACTAACTAACCTATTGTTCCCTGGGCTCCAACACTTTATCGAACGAACTATGTAAGCTCTCGTGTGTGGGGATGCTACTCCGTTTCTCGTTTGACGCCGCTACCGTTTCGTCGTCGCGTTCACTTTCCAGTGCGGCAGTAGCCTTAGTCATTTCGTCTGTGGAAATGTTGGGCACCGGTCCATGGAACCATTTATGTGCTGAGAGAATCCAGGAGAGGGAAGAGAGGATGAATACAGCCAGAACAATCACGACTGCGTAATCTAGTCCCAAACCATTAGTATTTACGATGGATTTTGGGGAAAAAGATACGTACTCATGTCGTCCGACCCCTTGATATGCGGGTTCAGCGGGAATAGAAGGACGACACTGACAAAGAGGGCCCAGAGGACTGCAACAGCTCCGATAGGTCGGGACCACCGACCAAGGTTGAACGGACCAGGCTTGAACGTCTTATGGCCGTAGGTGATACGTAGGAAAATAGGAATAGCATAGGACGTGTATAAGCCTACGACTGTTGCCCTTTATCAATCTGAGGATGAGTCCAAGTCGAAATAAGGTAGGAGTGAGCGCGCACCCAGCGAGAGAGGACAGTGCTGTATCACTCCAGACGAGGACGCCAATGATGGCTGAGATAACCATGACTAGCCAGACGGCATATACAGGTGTCTTTGTACGAGGGTGGATTTGTTTCCACCACCGTGAGCCGGGGAGACCGCCATCTCTAGCGAGAGCGAACGTGACCCGGGAGGCGTCAACGCCTTGTGTTACTCCATTCACCCACTATGACATAGAATAAAAAATCATAAGTGAGGCTGGTGATGGATTGAGGAACGGAACTCAACGCACCTGGACAGCGATACATAAACTCCAAACAGCTAACATCCCCTTCTTCCCAAAGGTGTCCAAATAAACTTGGCCCATGGGCATACTTAAGTCAGTGTTCACTATACGTGTAACATTGGACGTGGCAAAAGAGGCGCCAATGAGCAGGAAGAGGCCAAGTATTTCAGTACCCAACACGCCAGTGATCATCGCAAGAGGAGCAGCGCGTGAGGCAGAAGAAACTTCTTCGGAGATGTGGGCTGCTGCGTCATCTATGAGAGATTATAAGAAGGGTGAGGGTGCGAGGGAAGGAAAGAGGGCATACAGCCTGCGAGGACCCACATTGCGGCCGTGAAGGACATAATGAACGCCCATCCATCTTAGATTGATGTCAGGGCAATCAAGTAGGGAGAAGTGGACGAGGCATACTGTTATCCCAGCCCGTATGGTTCTCCAGCAACGTGAAGGCGTCTTTTGCTGGGGTTCTGTTGGAACCTGGTACGACTATGAGAGCGATAGCAGTCGATATCGTTGTTGCAACTACAGCGCAACAGTTACCAAGCGTCTCAAAGAGAGGGGGGACAAACCATTAATAAGCCCAGTGAATAAAGAGATCCTAGCTAAGAATTTCGAGTTTGACGGGCACACGAAAGAATTGGAGAGAAGGAGGGCAAGGAGGATACCGAATGTTGGTGCGGGTCCGAGATTAACATTTCCATCTGAACCGACAGCTATACCTGTCGTTATCATCTGCGCACTATGATCATACACACGTTAGGACATTATGCGAGAGGAAAGGACAGAGTAAGGCTGAAAAGGTGTCGTACTTGACGAATTCAATTGAGCACACGAGCAATATCTGCCCCGTTACGTTTGCCCAACCTGTTATCCAGCTAATAAGAGGTGCATATTTGGGAGGTGCGAGTTTGGCAGAGAAGTAATACAGGCCGGCGCTGGTTCTAAGCCACCATGAAACGAGATCGGAATTTAGCTGCTAGTTGGCTGTGAGTTAGAAACGGGCGTACGGCATCGCGGAGGTTAATTCGGCCAATGAGAGCGCAACGCAAATTACGAAAAGACTTGGGATGATCCAGCCAAATGTCATGCCCAAATGACCAGCTGGAATGCAGGAGATGTTCGCGAATGCCCGGTTAAAGCATCACTCTTAAGAGAGGCGCACCAGTGACCAAAGGGAAAAAGTATGTTGTAGACACAGAAGCACATACTCCCATAATCGAGAATGCAAATCCTATCGTGTGTATGGGCTTCATATTACTACGCGGTCAATGATAAGATTGTAAACATATAAAGAACGAAATACCGAGAAATCACGCCGGAATTCGCTCTTGTAGCCTAACCTCGCAAGAAGGGCATCATCACGTCCGTGGTCCTGAGTACGCCGAGTTGCTCCATCATGCTGTCTGTTCCTAAGCTTTTCCAGCATTGTGGAATAACGGTATGTGGGGGGCGGAACGGAATGGCTGGATATTAGGCACTGCGATAGTGTTCCGTGAGGGATACTTGTAGAAAATCTTCTGATGCACCCACGCCATTCCGTCTGTTGCCTTGTAGAAGAGCTGTGTTCACATGTATTCATATCGCCGAGTTTTTATTAGAAAGTGGTTCTTGGTAGCCGGTATAGTTGGCTGAATGGGTGTAAGGAAGAAGGTCACTGTAGCCACGTGGAGCATGTTCACCACACATGTGCTGCAACGAAATAACAATTTTGCGCTATGCCACTTTCCCATGTAGAAGAGGTATACTTAGCATGTTATGCGGATGAGTTGTCCTGGGAAGCATGGGAGTGCTGGCGAAGGGTAAGGGAAGGAGAGGAGGATAGAAGATTATTATATACCAACCACGGCTGGGAATATCCACAAGCTACGCCCGAATTTCGGTCACTATCTGATACAAACTTACATTGAAAAGATGGCCCACATTCCGGAAAGTCATCGCGGCAGAAGCTGGGGAAAACCACCAAGCCCAAAGGCGGGCTAAGTTACAACGTTACCCAATTACGCATTTCCTGGCGTGAATGGTTCATGATGGTTCCCACGCCTCCTATCATCTTCGTATGCGATACTGTGCTTCACCCCAACTTTGCGCTTTTTTCCCCTTCCCCTTCTTGTTTCGGTCTCATACTTTCCCCAAGTGTTCTTGCACACCTTGGTTACAATTTCCAACTTTTTTCCGTGTTCTAATTCGACGCATAGCCAGAGATACAAATTCGTGTACTTGTCACGGAAGTCGCGTCGGAGTATGGATTTACCGATGCAATCATAACCTACCTTGGGTCCTGGAGTGTTGTTCAGCCTACAGACTCTCGAGCTCGGCGCCGACGTTTGATGTGACGTGTTTCCTAAGCTGACCTCACCAAAACTCATCGATACAAAACCTGATACGGATCCTCGCTCGACAAAACTGACAAGACATCTCATTAGTCATTTTTTGAACACTAAATTCAAGTTGGTAGTCAGGAGTGTAGGAGCAGGTTATTACCGATGATTGTGGTAGAGTGACTTAGGCGGTGAAATACCATCGAACCTAGCTGAGGACTCTGGTGGTCGTAGCGACGTGCATCCATATGCTTGTCACAACCATTAGCGTCCTTTACCTCCGGCATGTCAATATTTCTAAAATTGCATAGACGCCCGATCTACCCCACCCGCACACTTATAGACACCGGCGGCAAACAGAACGCTTGTGTCATCATTTATCACATTGAAATTTCACCATCCTAGCGGCGAAGGCTACTGCAGTATTCTAATATCGGAACTTCTCTGGCGCAGTTGGCTGGATCCTGTGTAGGTGGGATAGGGCTTGGCGGCCTGTTGGATCGCCACCATCAGAGTAAATATATGTCCTTGTATACCAATGCTAATATGGTAAGGATCTCATCATGGAGTAGCGCGGACCAGTGCTCTCGTTGACAGTAGTTTCATTCTAAACGCTAGAAACGCACCACTGCTTTCTAGATTCAAAATCAACTCCAATATTGTCGAGTCACTCAGCTCGAGGCCTCAAGCTCTTCAAACTTTAAAGAATTCGTCCAGCAGGGTAGTAGGGTGTATGCTCGACACTCAAGTGCCAATAAGGTTTCCATGACAGGATCCATCAAACTGACTAAATAAGCTGTCGACCGATTCATTAACGGATCAAGACTATTTACCAAGTCCATCCGTGATAACCATCACTGGAGGTGTTTTGTGTGGACAGCGTAAACCGCCAACTGCCACTGGCAAGCAACTTTGTGTGGAGTGGGAGCTCTGATCACCGCTCATGAAGCGAGGTCTACCTGTCATCCGTCCAGATCAAAGGCTCCACTTCGTCGCTCGAGAGAATTGTATATTTTTGTACTTAGTGGTATCACTCTAACCCTCGTCTGTGCCTGTGTAGGAGCACATGTCCAGGGATTTGTGAGTCTGAATTTCTATGGGACTTAGAAGTCAGGCCAATAGTTGGATTATCTCGTTCCATTCTCGACGCAGCAGTTGTGGGCAATGCAGGTGAGCGACAGAGCCGTTGTCAGCGTGTCTCGGGAAATGATGACAACACCAAGATGTACACCAAAACAATTTGACAATGCCTGTCTTGGAGCAAAAATCGCATATGTACACCTTCTAGATATCTACCATCACCGCTTCTTGACCTGCAGGGGGGTATAAAAACCCTCTTGGCCATCCAAATCTACCAACAACAAACCTTCTACTAGCCCTCAAATAGCCTACTCAACGACAAACATGCGCGGTTTCTTCACTTTCCTCCTTACTATTGCCCCACTGGTTGCCGTCCAAGCAGCTGGTAAGCACAATGATAACAAGAGAGGGCGTACGTCACACTAACACATTTCTCTCTCCAGACTTGAGGCGCGCCTGTGGCCCTCCCGATGTCAACCCTGCCACGGTTAACCTGATCAAAGAATTTGAAGGTTTCGTCGACAGACCCAGCCCCGACCCCAGGGGTCTGCCTACAGTCGGATTCGGACACCGCTGTCAACAAAAGAACTGTGCCGAAGTCCCCTTCAAATTTCCTCTCACTCAGGATACTGCAGCCCAGCTTCTCCAAAGCGACCTCAAGACATTTGAAAAATGCATCTCAGACGATCTCAATGACAATGTCAAGTTGAACGACAATCAGTACGGTGCCCTCGCTTCGTGGGCTTTTAATGTTGGATGCGGGAATGTCAAGTCATCGGATTTGGTGAAGAGGATGAATGGCGGGGAGGACCCGAATGTAGTTGCACAGTCGGAGTTGCCCCAATGGAACAAGGCGAATGGAAAGGTTCTTAATGGATTGACGAGGAGGAGGAATGCGGAGGTGGCATTGTTTAAGACTCCTTCGAATGTTCCCGCACTCCCCCCGCCTTGTTAAAGGGTATTGGCTCATGGCATTCCTGATCGTAGTTTGATTTATGTATGCACTGTACTCGTTCGATTGGCCCTTATGTATAGATCTATATTGCGAGTTGAAGCTTGTTGAATTTATGGTGAGGCATGGGACGAAAAGAGCAACCTGTCTAGGTGGCAATGCACCCCGAAAGCTTTTGACCGCTTACCAGTGCTGGAAAATGTATAATGACTTGGACATATTATCTTTCTTGTCCCTGTAGTCGGGTTAGGGGTCCTCTGTCACCCCAACTGCCTGTGCCGGGATTTGCTGGCGCACCTGAGGGTTAAATAGTTGATGGATGATCGTATTTGGACAGCACGACCTGTACAGGACTGTTGTATGCGAAGAGGGCTCCAGATATATCATCCGGATATACGAATAGAATACCTGATGTAATACTAATTTTCCGTTGTTATAAACCATGACTGGCAGCGTATAAAATGTTCCGCATGTCAGCTTCTTGACTCGTATGGGACGTCCAAAACTGGAACTATGTTCAATGATTCTTTCAACAAGGATCGAATGGGATCAATCAAGAACTGGGCAAGTGAGTTGCCAGATTGTCAATGACATAACCCCAAAACGTACCAACAATTAGAGAGGGTCAAGCGGAGCAATGAAAATCAGATTTTTAGTGATTCTACAAGCAAGATAGAGAGGGGGATAACAAGATTGGTGGGAAACAGAGCCGGGGGGACGGTAGACGTGGGAGATGAATGCCTTGTCTGTTAAACATGACGTTAAACCCAAGAATATTGAGCATAAAATTTGAAATAGAAAGAAAGAAATAGAAAAAAATACGGTACCAAGACACTTCATGTATCCAATAAGTTCATTGGCTATGTCGGTTACATTGAGCCTGGGTCCAAAGGTGGTCAGGGCAATCTTGATATTGCTGTTTTCGGTGAACGTAGTTGGAAATGAAACTGTCAAGTGCTTGGAGTGTCAAGTGGATGAGGGGAAACAAGACGTTGAGTAATTAATCAGCATAATGCTTATGCATATACTTACCACCAGCAGAACATGCTGAATCCTCAACATATGTGCTCTACAATGACAGGGAAAGATAATTTTTGGACACTTACATAGCTTTGGGATAGATTGATCCATGGGATATAAAAGCTGTCGCATACCGAACGATAGGACTATTCTTCTTTTCCCCCCTGATTCTTACTTGCTATTACTTTTTTGTATACGCGTGTACACATACAAAACCAACCGTGACTTCGAGTCTGTTCACTTCTGTGTGATCGTGAGTCTTAACCTTTATCTCAGTGAAGCCCCCGCGGTCGTCGCTGTGGGCTTACAGTTATATGCACATATGCCTTACGTTCACTCGTTCACGTACGTATCATACCCTATGCCCAGTATTAGTTATAGCTACAATATCTAAACCACTCTGCAGTCACATACTTTCTCCACTGGAGTTTTACTTTCCTCATCTCTACTAGCTTCACTAAGACGCAGAATTCCTGTTATCAGTACAGCAGAGATGCACAGGTCATTGCTACGCTACAGAGAAGAAGTCATCGGGGGGGGGGGGGGCAAGAGCCAGGAGACGGTGATTCCAAAGAAATTGGCGATGAAATATGGAATCTAATGATGAAGTGTTGGAATGACATTCCACAAGACCGACCCACCTTTGAAGAGATCCCGGGTTGATTCAGGATGCACGCCTGGAACCAGAAGGGGCTTGAGATGACACAGTATTCTGGGAAGCTGTCAAGGCAGAATCGGATACGGAGATTGACTTTACGCGTACATGAAATTCTTCAGCAAGCAAGTCAAGTTTCGTCGGGGTTGGGTCGATGCCTGTAATGCCCTTAGGTTCGAGCCACGACTCTAACCAAACACGATTCCATCACCACATCTCTAGCCTTAGGCTTCAAACCTGACATGATTTACATTCTACACAGCCGCTTTCAACAGGCGGTGGCATAATGACATGAAATCGTGAAAGGTGGTAATCCGATATGTCTCGATTGTCTTATCCAACCCCGTGCGTATTCACTTTTCAGGATTTTATCGTCTGTACCTTGGTCGGCTCCGATACACCTCGGCTTACAAGAGACCAATAGTGATGTAAGACTAGACTTCGAGTGAATCGCTTGGGTGGAGTGGCGTAGTGACCGTCGGAGGTCGGGCAGACGAAGTCGCCTTCACACTTCTCCTCCCCTTTATTTCCTTCCCTCCTTCCTTCCTTTGACATCTCTTTCGGCCATGATCATAACGCGTTTTACAATTGTCTTTCAACGTTCACATTCTCACTCACTCGGATTGATAAGCCGACTTTAAATTCTCTCCAGCGACAGGTTTCGGACCAGGCGTGCGATGGATGATGTCAATAGAGTTGGATTTCGGATCTCGGAAGAACATAATGGCGATCCGAAATTCATTTACGTCGTGGGTATCATTGTGTTACTGTGTTACTACTCATGTAGCGCACTCCCGCAAGGACATTGATCTAATACTTACTCTCGTGGACACGCGTTGACCCCCTCTGGCGTAATCTGACAATACCGTCTGACGCATTCTGTCACACGTATCACATAAGAAATACAGTTACTCCATAACTCGAAGTCTACGACTAGATTTACTTTCGTACATAAAAAATCAGGGGAGTACGTACCTCATAGAGTAAAAATACCATAACCATTCAAGTCCTGCCCCCTTTGTTAGGTACACTTTCGTTTGAAATCCCCAGTAAATGAAAATCCCTAAGCGCAAGTCTCCCCCCACACCACGTTATTTCATATCTCTCATTTGACACTTGCCCCTCAGGGACTCGCCAGCCAAAATACAAACCCTCTTGCGTTATCGCAAAACCTAGCAAATCTACACGTGTCCTCGTTGCTGTCCATAAATTTCCTCGTTGGTGAAAGTATAGGCTAGCAAGTGATATTTGGACCTCCGCATTTTCTGACACCCCCACTTTTCGAGCCTCCAGCAAGGTTTATGACGTGATTCCTTATTTACGTTACTCTTCGATAGATCTATATGATTGCTCATTCCTCTATGTGTCTATGGCCACCCTATCTCATGCACGTCGGACGATGCATGGGATTGTTATTAGCCGACTTAGCCGAAAGGCTGCCTCGACCCAGACCCCCAGGAGACGCAGTTGCGATCATGTGAATAAGAACATGATTTCAGCTCCTGGGCCTAGTGGATCTGTGTTAAAGGACTAGATCAACGAGTTTTGGATACCTATTGTGGATGATAGGACGAAAAGCGGAGTTCAGTTTGCTCGAAGCCTGGACGAGACGAGTTTATAGTCGACAGATGAATCGAAACTCCTGGTCCACGTACGGCGTTCGAACTGAACGAACAAGGTACATAGATCCAGTTTCTGCGCTTCCTTTCGACATGCGAGTTTGAGATCTAAGATGTAGTCAAAGCAAAGTGACAGTTCGGTGCCGCTGCGGAAGATAATGAGATAATGGAGACGGAGGACGTCTGAAGGACATAGTGGTTTTGTGGGCGCGCGGTGCCACAACTCCTATTCATCATTGTGTAGAGTTGGTTGAGGCTGGACAAAGTTCTGGGCGAACCCCTTGATTGATGACTTCTTGGGGGTCACGCGGGGTTCTGTACCTCATACTTCTTCCCGTGCAGGATCCAACTTCTTGGTCGATGATTCTGACGATGATCGGACAGCGACATTTACGATTCTGTTCCCTCACGTCCGTGTCGGATGGTGATGGTGATTTCTGCGCGGTTCAACTCCGCGGGTTCAAGGGTATGCTTGAGTATCGAGTCCGTTGAATGCGCATGCCAAGATGAAAGCTATTTCCTTGCGGACCGTGGGCCGGTCTAGTTTCTGTGCCAGAAGCCGATGCGGTCGTAAGAGGTGTAAGCTTGTGGGTAGATAAGATCCATCACCGGATTAGCCCGGACGGTCCGAAGGTTAGTGGTCGAGGGACCGAGGACCCGTAGAGGAAAAAAGGACACACACGGTGTTAAGTATAGCCATTGGAGATGGGGATTGGAGAGATAGGGACGATGAAGTGGATATATGCGTCATTGGGTATTTATTTGTGTGAATAGGTGACGAAATTTGGTAAGCGTAAGGGTTTACGCAGCAAGGGGTGGAGAGAGGCAATACAAGAATGGTCCATGCGCTAGAGCTCAGGTGAGCGTGGGAGCCAGGAGATATAGGGTGATGTGTGGAGGCGCCCAGTGAGAGTGAAGAGTTGATTGCTAGTCATTGTCATTTATGAGTGGTGAGTAGATCATCAGCCACCTCGAGGCTTACAGGGAGGGGATCGGCCAGCCAGCCACAACACACCCCCCTGTCCCTCCTTCTTTTCTTGCGCCTTTATTCCTCCCATCTTCATGTCCTCCCCTCCACCATCTCCTACCTCTTCTGGTCCTTCTTCTTCTCCTCCCTCTTCTCCACAATCTGCTAACTCTCTGTCTACAGCTTCAACAACTACCCCGCCTCCCCCAGAGCAATCAACGACTTTTCCACCCCCACCACCCCCGACATCTTCCACATCAACCACCCAACCCCCACCCCCAACATCTCCACCATCGTCTTCACCTCCACCTCCCTCCACTCCTCCTCCACCACCTTCATCCTCAACAACTTCCAATGTCCCATCCTCAATACCTCCGTCTTCGTCTGCCCCACCGGTGGTCTCCACCCCCTCTACCTCCATCGTGCAGTCCAGCTCTGTGTAAGTTGCCTCTCTCCATATCTTTACCTTTGACTTTTCTCGCTTATCCAACATTTGACATTGACAGCGGAATATCTGATGGACAGACGTTTACGACAATGATCCAAGTCACGACTGTCATCCAACCCGCAGTGACAACGACCGCTCCAGCCACAACCAATACGGGACGAGGCGGATCCAGCATCGTAGGTCCTGTCGTCGGTGGTGTCGTCGGAGGTACCTTCCATTCCCCCCCTACCCCTCTCACCAAAAACGTAATTAACTTTTTTTTTTTTTTTTAACCTCAGGCGTAGGAGGTCTAGCCCTCGTAGCTCTCATAGTCTGGTTCATCCTCCGCAAAAGGAGAAAAGCCCGCGAAGAAGAATTCGATGGTAACTTTGACCCTGCACGTGTCGTTTCCGGACATGCCAATCTCAACTTGGACGATGACAATCCCGCCAACACCGTTACCCCCTATCCATACCCTGCCGGACCATACCCACCAGGAGGAGGAGGGGGAGGAGGGCCTGAAATGTCACAAAGGCCAAGTATGGACCAACCTTACGCTGCTCCTGCTGCTGTGGGAGGAGGGTATTACCCCTACCCACCTTCCTCAGGATCTCCACCACCACCACTTCCACCTGGCGCCCAGTACAAACCTACTTCTCAACATGGCCACTCAGCGACTATTTCTCCAAGCAGCGATGGAGGATACACAAATTCTTCAGGTGCAGCATACCCCATCTCTCACAACAATATAATAATGTCCACCCCCGCGGCAGCTTTCGCTCCGGGTGGTGCTTACCTCGGTCGAGGTCCTTCTCCTGGACCTTCAGTCCCACCTTCTGAAATTGGATCGGGGTCGGTTTCTGGTCATGGTTTGGGTGCTGCTTATGGTGGTTTTGGGGGGAGTAGTAGTAGTAATGGGAGGACTGCGAAGGAGAGGGAAGCTTTTCCTGGGAGGATGGTTATTAGTAATGTTGTGGAGGGGGAGGAGGAGGAAGAAGGTGGTGGTGGTGGTGGTGGTGGTGGTGTACCTAGACCTATGCCGATGCCTATGATGTTCCCTCAACCTCAACATCCGCATGCGTATTACGGGAATGGTTCGTCGTCGCCACCGCCACCACTGCCGTTATTGCCTCCACCACAAGGAGGGCATGATGGACTTGGATATGGTGTGCCTTATCCGGCTCATGGTCTTGGACAGCCGAGTCGAGATGTTGGTGGACCCCAGGGGCGGGAGGGAGAGAAAGAGGTGGAGGCTTTGGGAAGGGGGAGGACGGTGATGACTGCGGGTGGCGGTGGTGGGGGTGGGGGTGGGGTTATTGTGCATCGGGATGCGGGGAGGGTGTTACAGCCTGCTGAGGAGAGTGAGGAGAGGGAGGAGGAGATTCCGCCTACTTATGAGAGTATACCTGCTGATGAGAGGAGGTAGTGTGAATGTGTTTTTTTTTTTTTTTGGTGAGGAGGGGTGTTCGTTTTTTGTACGTCGTGTGTATTTTGGTTAGGACCCTTTTCAAATTTATGATTATGCCTGTGATGGTTGTGGGTGCGAAGAGGGACAAAGTTGGTGTTTTTTTTTTTTTTTTTGAGCGTTGTTCATGACTTGATATCGTTTTTTTGTATACCTGGATAAAGGCTGAGTGAGTTCCAAGCGTTTACTTGCTTTGCCGAGGTCGTCTCTCGCTCTCTCAAGTGGGTCTTGTTTGCTGCCTTGCCGATGGCCGTGACCTCCAATGGTGTGAAAAAAAGATGTATCGATCTACCTCCGCTGGCGGTCACGAGAGTACTAGGCTTTTTTCAAACTTCGGTTCCTCCTTTCTGGGTTTTTCAGAGGTGTTTTGGACTTCCCGAGATGAAGAAGAAGCAATCCTCCAAGATTTTAAAAGAGGAGATATGGAAACAGTCACCAGGCTTATGGTTGTTGCAGCTGGAGAGATTCATGGCGCACAGCCTAGCTTGCTTTCTGCAGACGATGTTTTTGGTCGGGTGTGATTAACGACGTGTTATTTAGGATTTTTGGTGATTAGGGATTGGATATCATCAGAACAACTTTGATTTTCGCACTGGTTTATTTTTTTACTCGTATGGAGTTTTGGTTTTGGGTGGAGTGAGGGTTGTACGTCTGGTTAAATTTTGGGGTTGGTTTATGAGCGTATCGATTGAGAAGAAGGGTTAACAATAACTGGGATTGTTGCTTAGTTGGATGTAACTTGCTTGCCTTCCGCGCCAAGTCTTATGGGTAATGGGTCAAATGGTCATGCACAGCCTTGTATGATGAGCATGTTAATCAGTCAAAGAGAGTTAGTTGTGGGACGCACGTATCATTTTCGTCTTGTGGTGCCCTGTTCGGAGATTCCGCCTATGTATGAGAGTATACCTGCTGATGAGCGGAGGTAGAGGAGGTGAAATGATTTTTTTTTTGAGGAGGAGGAGGAGGAGGACGGCCGTTCGTTGCTTGTACATGTGTATTTGGTCAGGATTTCATGATTATGCCTGTATCCAGTTGGGATGGTTGTACAGCTGGTGTGGTTTACGAAGAGGGACAAGGTTGGTGATTTTTTGAACCTTATTCACTCCTTCAAATCGGTTTTTTGTACACTTGGACAAAGACAGGGTGAGCTCCAAGCCTTTACTCGCTTTGGCGAGGTTGTCTCTCCCTCTCTCAAACTTTTCGACAGTGCTCAATGTCAGTGAGACAGGCCTGCGTGCGCACAGGACCTTGTAGTTCAGATGTTCAATCCGCACAAGCTCTCTCTCCTTTTTCTCGAGACTTTTTCGCGGGTCCTGTTTGCTACCTTCTTTCCTTTCGCTTCTTGAGCTTCTTGAGCTTCCTGCTTCCTGTGCGGGAGTCTTAATGTCTAGCTTGATAGACGAGTACAAGGGCTCATAACCTTGAAAATTTGAAGGGCCTCATCTGCCTCCTTTGCCGCCTCGGCTCGGATGGCCGATGGCCATTGGCCTTGACCTCCAATGGTGTAAAAAAGATGTACCGATCTACCTCCGCCCCGCGCAGGAAGTCTACTTCCTCTGTCGCAACTCACAAGAGTGCTAGGCTTTTCAACCTTCGTCCTCCGGGTTTTTTTTTCAGAGGTTTTTGGACTTCCCGAGATGAAGAAGAAGCCATCGTCTAGAAGGCGCTTTGTTGCAGCACCACACTCCTCCAAGGTTTTTTTAAAAATGAGATATCTAGAAACAGTCACCTAGCCTTACGGCGCAGCTGGAGGGATTCATGGTGTACAGCCTAGCTTGCTTTCTGTAAATAATGTTTTTGGTCGGGTGTGTGATCAACGACGTGCTATTTAGGATTTTGGTGATTAGGGATTGGATATCATCAGACCAACTTGATTTCGCAGCTTATTTTTACTCGTACCTTCTATGATGAACATGTTTATCAGTCAAAGAGGACGCACGTATCATTTTCGCTTTTGGTGGTGCCTGGTTCTTGAAAGACCGTGCGTCTATGAACATCGATCACTGAGAAACTTGAAGATCAACATTTCAATAAAGCGATCCGACTCTTTCGCGCAGAATGTGAGTGATGGTAGTGGTATTGTATGAAACAGCCATGCAATAGCGGGACGCGTCGGGACGGTATCGTCTGTTTGTTTCGTTCTTGGAGATTAATGACACTATAGGCTGGCGAGCGAAGAGCCTAGATAAAACCGGAAACCTAACTTTTCTATTCAACGATTTTATTACGCGGTGGGTGTGTGTGGCAGTCTGCAGTACTCGCAGATACACTCGGATTAGAGATTCTTAGGGGAGGTTGGTCGCTAGTTGAGCCAGTGGGCTCGAGGGGCGGTTTGGTGAGAGCGGAATCCCCATTTGGAAGCCACGCACTCGTGACGGAGGCTCGAATTCAGATTGAGGCACTAGCAGAACAGGAATAACATAACATGACTAACGAGAGCAAGAATTTGACCTAGTGGGGAAGATGTCATATTATTATCCCTTTGTCAAACTCGAAGTGGGTGGGTGCAATTGGAGCTTTCGTGATGACTCGACTTGCGTCTCCCGAAGTGTGCGCATATCGCGTCGGCCCATCTTCAGTATGTAATGAATTGTTACGGAACAAACAAACAGTCACTTTGCATTCTCCAAAATGGCAAGTGAACAATTGCAAACGCACCAACTCAGACTCAGTCCACCTATTCCAGTCTGCCTCGGTCGAACAGGTTGCTATTTCCGAGAGCGAGTCGAACGAACCCCGCCTTCTATTCCAGAAATACCTATCCAGCATCTCCGTGACAACAACTTGATGTCAGGAACAGCATAATTATGGTTGATGATATGGAAGAATCTCATAATGATGGGTAAAGTGTTTTACATAGTACTCCGCATTCACTGAACCACTGTTCTTGATCTGTCTGTCTTGGAGTGACAAAACAATCAATATCTGCTAAGGGCTTGAGATGTCTGGTAGTGCACCCAGGCACAGAGTAAGTAGCCTATAGGAACTTGACATCTCGCTGAGCTAATTAGGTCAAGGAAGTGCTCCCTCAACGAGATTTAGGATATTTCTAGCAGCGGGTCTGCCATCCTTTCGGAAAGTTGTTCAGCACCCACTGACAGTTCATTCTTACTTGGAGCAAAGTGTCATTCGTCACCAGGTTATGAGCAAAAAACTCAACATCCTTGAACCGAAAAAGGAACCCTTCGTATTCTATCAAATGGTATTTGTCTCGCCGCTTGAAGAGCTGTGGTGAGTCTACCGCACTCCGTATAGGGACTATAGCGATTCCTGGAACAGTGTAGCCGTGAGGACATATATGTTCCGATTCCGTGGACTTGGAACCACGGAGACGACATGATGATGGTGGACTGACAGATTGAAGTAAGGACTATTGCATGAATAGACCAGTTCAAAGATGTCTGACAACAATATCCTATCCTTGGATGATACCGCATCTTCACAAGGCCGAGTGCTACTCGCCGAGGAGAATGAGCTCTGTCTTGTAGGAGGCATCAGGTTCGCTGAAAGGCCACGAGAATAGTTACGGACCAGTATTAAACCGAATTCCGTCCATGTGTGTATCCACCCTGGACGCTGTAAGATCCTTGTCTGTGGGAATTCGTTCACGGATTTTTTCATCAATAGTATGGACGTTCAATCTGAGAATCAGCGTCAACACTTTAAGCGGGTCATACGCAACAAAGGATTACCTCGTGCCCCCCCCGCCCTGGGGTCCAGCGATGAATTTTTGCGAGTCCTAAAGCGACCTTTCGCATGATTCTGGCCGGCATGTAGCCAGTGAGGGACGCTTGCGCATTTCACGAGAGCTAAGCGACAAGGGACGGCATGTCTTCAGTCGCCAGGCAAAAAGTGAGTGGATCTACTCACGTAATGGCGGGTGTCCTCACCCCATGCGGTAGCATAGAACCAAGCACGCATTGTAAGATGACCCACCTGTGCTCCCAGTCAAGAGGCTAGGTGCGATGATGAAATGATGCCTGCATGGCCCTGGAGAGAACTTCCCATGAAGGGTCAGAAATACTGGACGGAGAAACGGGACTGGGCTTGCGCAGATTGCAGCTTCAAGCCACAGAGATATTCCCAATAGGTTCTTGCTCAGAGTAAGGCTCGCCGTCAACGAGTAATGAGTACTGCTGCGCTGTGGCTTTGATAATCCCGAGTTTGTTTGACTTCCTCGTCTATATTGCTGTATCAGGAAAGGCGAAGTTCGCAGAGTGGTATGGATCTATTCACGAGAACTGAAGATTTCGATTCGGGCGTTCGAATTGGCCCGAGCGCTCTCGGCAAGTGTGTTCAACTTTGTTAATTACCTCTGAGTCAATGGTATATGCCCTTACCTGAATTAGGAAATATACCTTAACAAATTTGTCAATGCTTTGGAAGTCTGGATGAGATATCGATTGTGGGGCGACGTGGCTGCAAAGTTCTCCCCGACGACTCGCTCAAAATTCGGGTTTTTACTACAAATTTCTTGGGTAATCCATGCTGGAACCTGGCCCCTTGCCGTGTTCTGAGACACAAGTCGGAAACCTCCACATTGGGCTTTCCGACTTCATGATGGGCTTGAATAGCAGTGTGTCCCTGAATCTCGTGAGCTGTAGATAGTATTTCATGACCGTGAACACGATCTTGGACAATATCCAAATTGTTGTGTGCGGAGGAGGAACGGACGAACTGGCTTAGTTTGTTAGAGCGAAGTAATCCCCAGATGAACGAGCTTACTGTCCGTCAGCCGTGTCGACAATAATAACGGCATTCTGGTTTCAAATGAAAAAAGTCCGAGTCCAATTGAACGAACGGGCACTAACCAGAGCTCCCTTCTCCGCAGCCCCGCCGAGCGCAAATGAAGTTCCATAGACGGAATTAATGGTATCTCTGAATGATCGTTTAACCGCTCGCGTATGCCTGCCATGGCACGTGCATGGGGATTCGAGTACGTACAGGATAGGAAATGTTCGTTCGAGATATTTGTGAAAATGGGGGCCAGCATTCGTCTTTGGTGGATTTCATGAATCAAAAGATCTAGGATGAAAGTCTGATTTACCTTGTCAATGTCTTCTACAAATGACCCACATGGTTGGAATTTGCATTGCACCCGATAATCTCTCCGCACTCCGTTTGGCGAAATCTTCTGTATCATATATGGCCGAGTATTTGGAAGGGGTGGTAAGGAGAATAGGTTGTGTACAATCGGGAGAGGTTGGGAGAGGTTCTCGGGGGCGGCCAAAGGGGTCAAGACCAGTCAAGCTTTTTGTACGTGCAAACCAGGGTCACTATTCACAAAATGAGGATAAGTTGTGCTTTGCACTTTGCAGACTTGGATCGTGGGATAACGCGGGGTTTTGAAGTGGCAAGCGTCATGGCTGTTGTGCGTCAAGGCTGAGAACGCCCAAGGTTTCGTTTTGGTTCTCAACTTGGAACCTGTGCACATGAGGTTAATCGGCCCCAATGAAATCGAGCTTCTGGTCCGTGCAGAGTGGAATCATTACGCATTCCATGTGTGCTCTCGATATTTCCGAATTGGCACTCGTTGGCTGAAGAGGTGGATGTTCAAACTGGTCAGGTGCCGATGTCCATGGGCGCTTTATCACACTGTGCCAAGGATGCAACCACCGACTTCTTTCAATATCATGTGCCACCTCTTCCACTCTTCTAATTCTCCCTATGCAGTCAACCTTTTCCAAGTAACACCTTTATCAAGACGTGCCCTCTGTGTCTCTATTTGTAGAGCAGGCTCCCAGCACTCTCCCTACCATAAGCCGAAGTCATTTGTGGGAAGATTCTCCTAGGTTCACGACCCGAAATAAGAATTAGTGACAAGCCACAACTACAACCGGACAATGATATTCGCTGGAGACTAGCTGGTAGCAAGGAATGGCCTGATTCATAGGAACATATATATACTTACTACCACTCCCTTCCAGAGCCTCTGGCATGCCAAGTAGACAGTACATGTCATCACATTGAAAACTTCGTTTTACCTTTTTATACTCAAAGTTCTTCTGTTCTTTCCCTTCTAGCTGTGTCGTTAGGCGAATGTCATTAAGCATATGTAATGACAGTCGTGAAAACGAATTCGACTATCAACAGATTATAGTGATACTATAGAGATAGCTATAGGCTCGGTATAAGGTTTGTTAGTAGAATAAATTATCGATACATGCTGTAAAAGTAGCGATACAGGTAATGCACTGTCCTGAGACAAATCCACGAGTATCTGATCCCTTCTTACCTCCTGATTACCTCTGCCTCGAGAGTCAACTCTCTCTCGATTGACTCACCCTCTGCTCCATACTTGAGCGGAGCGGGTCACGAGACACTTGGGTGCGTTCGCGCATAGGGTATTCGTCCTCTTCACCAGCCGTGGTCTCGCTAAGTGTCGGAGCGGACCAAGGATTGGTTGACACACCCCTGTCAATAGCATCCTCGGGGGAAGCTCGAAGATAAAATCGTATCCTGATCGCGATCATACAGAACACCACGCCCTCCAGTTTGGCCATCAGCAAATCGGTGTGAGACTGGAGTAAATGAGCGGACTTACTACCAGCGGAACGATTATATCCATGATGACGAATTGGCCGTTGGATTTGATGATACTACAGATGAGCAGGATGAACACTATTATAGTGTATATTGCGGCGCTCTCAACTATCGCGGTAACCACGGGGGATAGGCTACGAGAAGGACGCTGTAGAGACCGTCGCCTCAGATAGATTTTTACCACAATGGCCGCTGATGGGGATAGCATCAATGTATGAGTCAAGCGTAAACGGGTTGGGGGAGAGCTTACTGCTATAGGCAAGGTGGAGAGTCATCGTTGTTGACAAGAACGCGAGTCGGCAGGCCAGTGGGATGAGGGGTAGCATTCCCGGGGATTCGAGCACTGGTATGGCTGGTAAAAGTCTGATAATGAGAGTGACTGATGGTGGCATGATGAGAGTAGTGAACTCGCCCTACAGATTACGATACCCACCTATGTCAAGAAGAATAGCAACAAGACCCGGCAACAAAATCCACCGGCGTTTTTCATAGATGATGAAGCATCTCCAAGTCTTGTCATTGACTCCATCAGTGATTGAATATTGGTTCGAAGAGGTCTCTTACCACGAGGGCGTCAGCCATGGTCGTTTGTAGGAAGAAGATGGTGGTCTTGGCCTTATACATCGGCTGTTGTAGCTCCCCGAAGAATGCTGGATCGAATCCATCATCCCCGGGTCGAAAACCTGTGGCCACTCGAACAAATGAAATAGCGAGGTGCTGCAAAATAAGTATCAGCTGCACGACGACGCCAGTAACCTAGGCAGCAAGCGCACGGCGGTTGCCATTGTCAGCATTAGGGTAGATACTTGAAACATTCTTTGCTGAGGAACAGGTATTGTCGGTTTTTCGTTAGCGATTATGAGATTAAACAGGTATAGAGACAAGAAGAGGCCTAACGAGCGGCAAGTTAGAGCGAAATAGCAACGAGAGACAGTGATTTGTTCTGACCATAGACGATACTCTCCAGCAGAAGCGCAAGAAGATTGGCGAGGCATAGTCCAATGCCCGACATGGAGAGGAAGGGGTTCACCACACTGGGACCGGGTTCGGGCGTTGGACATGGACGTCCATTAAATGCACACACCTCCCCATGTGTGTAAGCGCATTGAGCTCCGACGAAAATAGGTGCACGGATCCCGACGATGGAGAACTTGTTAGTCATCAACTGGGGGAGTAATCGTAAGCTCTCTGTGCAGCGTGCAGGTTCAGGTTTCATCTTCAACATTGCACCTTAGCAGACTGCATACTCTCTCCTAAAGCACGCAAGTCACGGTGGCCAGGCCAAAGGAAATCGTGCACCAAGTATGGATCAGTCTTGCCCCCTCGGGCGCACTGATATCAATCTTTTTGAATCCCCATAAAAGAAGAGGGACACGAGTGAGGTAGATATGTGCCTGGTGCGTCATTTAACGCCTGTACTCGCTTACGCAGTGCTACGCTTTGCTGTTCGACACTCCACGGGATCAGGAAACCTAGTCATGAACTATAGGAAAGGGTCCCGCCCCAACATTGGGGTGTTTGTCGCCGAGGAGACCGTGTGCATGGACAGCGTTAGTCGTCATCCGAAGCGAGAAAGTGGGGAGGCTCCCGAACAGAGCATCAAGGTATCACGACCGGATGGAGCGGCCACTGAAGTGGGAACGCAATCGATCAGCCTAACAAGAAACACCCAAGCTAAACCAATCGGGAAGTCGCGAACTGACAAAGGTCCCTAGGGCACCCAGTCACCTAACAATGCACCCATGGTTGACTGCCGAATGACGACTTGTGACTTTGGGATTTATCTGATGATTGCGCGATACTAGCGAAAAGCGAGACATAAGAGATTCCTTTTCAAAGATACAACACACATAAATATTGGACTTTGATCGTGAGTATTTATAGCTAGAGTACCGGAGAAACCATAAGAGCTGACAGAAAAACCAAGATGAACAATAAATAGATGTCGACAGCACAAAACAGCATAACCCTTTTCCGGAAAAATCAAAGAGACCACAAACACAAAAATGAGTCTGCGAATCAAACCTTAAACAGCTTCAGGTGGCAAACAACGGGCGAACATCATGCTCGGTGATTCCTTTGAGTCCTTTCCCATGTCAGACCGATCAGGTACCGAACCGGCCATGGTACCAGAGACGGTCTCACGTTGTCCTGCTATGGACCGGTGAACGGACCATTTCGAGGGGAAGGCTGAAACTTCTTCCTTCCCGAAATGGAAGTGAAGTCGAATAATAATGAGACAGAAAGAAACACCCTGCAGAATGAATGGATGAATAAAGATGATTGACATTGAGCAGATAGGAAGTTAGTCTTACGACAAGGGATGTGATCATGTCGATCAGGACCCAATCAGCATCCGACGCTTGCTCGAACGTAATCAAAAGCGCCAACGCAAAAAGGGTATAAAGGGCGCAGCTTTCCACGATAACTGTCACAACTGAATTGGCGTGGCCAGCACTAGCGAATCTCCGCACTACTTGCGCCACAATTGCAACTAATAAGGGCTCAGGGTCAGCACCACTGTCCCAACGTAGTGGAAGGTTGACTCACTGGAATATATCAACTGGATAGCGGTGGTAGCAGAGATCCAAGCAGACATCCAAGGAAGAGTCAGATGAATGAATACGGATCCAGTTGCGAAGGTAAGATAGTGTATGATGACACCCAAGGCAGCTTCGGGCGATGAGAATGTCGTTCTTTCTACAGATATTGGAAACCTTTGGACTCACCGATGTTAAATGCGATTAGTGGCGCTCCGGGAATCAGCACCCACCATTTCTTGTCGCAGAGTACATAGCATCTCCATATCTTTGAGGATCCGTCAGGGACGCATTCAAAGCACGGATGACAGACGAACCAGCACGCTGTCTCCGAGTATCGTCTGGAGGCCATATAATGCCCAGTTCAATATGGCATATGGATGCGACAACTTTTTGAAGAATTGGTCCGGAGTCTGCTGAGGGTTACTTGGAACAAAAGCTTCAAGAGCTCGCAGGAAGTCGATGACCAGGTGCTATTACGAGTCCGTTCAGAAAAGGCGATGGGAACTTCAAATGTAGCCTGGAGTCTACTCACTGAAGTCGCGAGCAACATCATGAGAGTAGCGACAGAGACTATGTATCTCCTTTTTGGAATGTCTTTGTTCTTCGAGAAGAACGAAATAGCTATTAAGACGCAAAATAAGACAAAAAATAGTCCTACGATCAGCGATGAGTACGCATCAGGGGTTTCTGGTAGGTATCTGTCATAGACGGACCATAGGTAAAGCTCTCTAAGAGTAGGGCAGTGAGCTCCGATCGGTTGAGTGAGAGGTCCCTAGCCATTTGGGAATGCGGGAGAAACTTTGAAGCCTGCCTTGCAGCGTGGGGTTACGTTGCAGCGTTGATTGCTTATAACCGGGGCGCAACTCACAATCTATTGATTAAGATCATCATTTACCATGAGAATGCATATCTTCAGAACAGATTATCATCATAAGACATTGGTTCTCAGAACACATGTACAGACACAGGAATAAAAATATCTCAGCGCTGTATTTCAACAAAATGATTGACAAGATGTTCCGAGTTTCCTACGTTGTTCAGAACTTGGTGCACCCAGTAATGCGATGTCAATTTTTTGGTTGAAATGGCTTCAATCCCGTAATGAAGTATGCGCCCAGTGTGATTTTGTGCGGAGTGACCTTGTAACGATTTTGCATTTCTTTCCATTTAGAGACACTTGCGTTGTCTGCCTTCCCATCTACTCTTGATAGATGTCTCGATAGCTCATGAGTCCTGATGCTCCGTCTGTTCATCTCCTCAAAGTGTCATGCACTCAGTCTATCTGGCAACTTAGCTTCTCGTGACGGTACCTGTGCTCAGAATACCAGCGCTAAGAACTCCCGGAAGATCAGCCAAACTGTGGAGATGAACTAAATTGGCTAAGGCTAACCATCTGTGGTTTCCATTTGGGTCTTGTTCTGTCTCTATCCCGCTGGTATAGGGACACTTTAATCAACGAGACTAGACTCCAACCTTGCTAAGAGTTTGGGGGAGTTCTTCAAGGAAAGAAGCATGAAAGTAGGTCTGGTACAAACAGCTCCCAGCCAACTGCGTAGCTGAGCGGCTGCCCTTGCTCAGCGGCCTTGATGAACAAATTGTTGATGAGTTAGTTAGGTCCACAAACGTATATATCTCGAAGTCAGCGTCTCGGCTTTCACATCATACGCATGGCGGGCTTGGCGAAGGTGTTCCATGCGGTCCGAGTCCTATACACAGAATTCATCCCCCCGATCAAGGGGTTAATGCGCTTATGGAGCACGAGAAGTTCGTCTCACGCCATAGAAGTACATCTACCACTCAGTCGTCGGGTCCTCAAGGGGGCGGGTCAAACCTCCGCTAGATGACAACGTGTAGCTGAATGACAAAGAGGCGTTGTGAGGACAGCGAGAGGGGGGTGAGCAGAAAATGACAAAGATCTCTGGTGCTACTTTGTGGTATGTGTTTCAGCTGGCATCAGCGAAATCAACAATACGTCATTCACAAAAATTAATGTCGCCTGGCCGCCGGGTGTGTGCCTTGCGGTCGTGTTGAGGTAGGATGTTCTCACAAAGATAGGGTGTCCTTCATAATCATCGTTCAATCAATATCGAGTCCCGTGACTGGAGGACGTACCCCAGCTTTTCTTTCCACACGTCCTCTTCCAGGCTGGAGGCCGAGCTGTCACTGGCCTCGTTCTACCCTAACCCTGAGCTAACGACATGTGGCAGGTGCGGACCAAACCCAACACCTGTATGTGCTGGCAGCAGAACTCGAGTCGCGTGCAACATATTGCGATCCAGGCGCATTTTTCGGCCAGGTTTGTTCCGTCTCCACGGGGATACAGTAGTGGGCAAAACTTGAACGGACCGGATGTTGGTGCTTCCCACCTTCCAAGGTGTCAGCCTAATATAATGATCCATAGATATAGTTTAACAGACGAGTAAAGGATCAGCATCGCCGGTAGTTACTCCCACATCGTCCTACCAATTGCTAGTGAGTACGCTTCGTGGTCCTGTTGAGATAGAAAATAAAGGGTTCTAGTCGATGTGCGGCATTCCATGCTTTTGCACCTGATTGAAATGAATATATCGTCGTTTGGCCGATAAATGGACCCCGCCCAGCATTTCGTCCATGTAGGTAATTGTATTGAGGCACGGCTCAAGTTTGTCATATTCTCCATCCAGGAGTGGAATTTTTTCGTCTATAAAAACTCCTGTGTCAGCTGCCTTACCCTTTCGCGGACCAACCTCTTTGCCCCAACCATGGCCACCCACGACGAGAAGAAGTCCGAGAAGGAGATCACCTGCACCTCGAGTGTCGATGTCAAAGTCTAGTACAACGAAGACGGAGACAGCTTCATTGAAGGGTCTGAGGACGTCACGCAGAAAGACTTGAAAACTTATAGGCATGTGGCTGATCGTCTTCCATTGACGGCTTGGTTGGTGGTCATCGTCGAGTTTCCTGAGAGGTACGTTTCCCACTGCAGCCCGTGGAATCAACTTAAATTGTGCCCTGTTTATCAGGTGGACTCACTATGGTACCACGAATGCCTTCAACAATTGCATTCGTGCTCCTCTTCCTCCTGGCTCGACCACTGGTGCAGTCCTTCCCGCAGACCGTGTGATAGGCGTCGCCGGTGCTCTGGGACAAGGGGTCCAGAAATCGTATGCCAGTGCTCACGTTATTTATGTTTAGCTGTCTACTCATTTCTGATTAGGGACTGAGATGTTTCCAGCCTAACCAACTGATCCGTCCTGACATATTCCTAGTTCAACACGTTTTGGGTTTATGTCAACCCCTGGATTGGTGGTATCATCGCCGATACCTCGTGGGGTCGTTATAAGACAATCCTGGTCTTCTCCGTTATTTGCTTGTACGGTTCCAGTGTTTTCGTTTTGAATCTTAGACTTATATCAATTCAGAGCTGGTCATATTATTCTTGTCGGTTCCGCTACTCCTCCGGCGTTGGAGAAATACAATGTCGCCCTCGGTCTTCTTATCCTCTCCATCACGATTATGGGTCTCGGTGCCGGGTAAGGCGCCCTCTAGTTCTATCGCGTAGGCGTTTATTGTGTCGTTGCAGAGGGATTAAGGCCAGCGTTTCGCCTATGATCGCCGAACAATACACTGGGAAGCTTCGCAAAGTCACGCTTCGTAGTGGAGAGACTGTTATCAGATCGCCTGCCGTTACTGTGCAGAGCATTTATCTTTGTACGTCCTTCAACTGACTCTCTTGTGTCACCCTCTGACTTTTCTAGGGTTCTATGCTGCTCTCAACTTCGGTTCCTGTGGTGCCATTTCGGCATCCTTCCTCGCTCGTGGCAATGGCTATTGGGCGGCATTCCTTGTACCTACTTGTATCTTCGTCTTGGTTCCCTTTGTTTTAAACATTGGGAAGGAAATACTGCGTCGTTACTCCTCCCCGCGGTTCGATTCTCCTCGACGTTGGTTTTTTATTTTCTCGTTTCTTACCGTTTCATTTTCGCTCACCTCTCGTCTCAGACTCTCCGTGTGATCAACTTCGCGTTGAGACCTCGTTGGTCTCTGAATCCCATCAAGACCATCAGGAATATCCACGCTCCAGACTTCTGGGATCCCGCTAAACGTATAGGCTCGTATGAGAAGGGCAAGGTGCCTGCCAAGATTACTTGGGACGATGAATTCGTAGGCGAGGTCGCTCGTACTCTCAATGCCTCCACTGTTTTCGTCTTTCTCCCCTTCTACTGGCTATGTGAGTTGCCTTTCCTATCCCTTTCGCAAGTACTTATTTTACTGTGCATCAGGCTATTCTCAAATTGACAGGAATTTGGGCACCACGGCCGCTGGCACGACTTCGAATGCAACCCCGAACGATCTCATTCCGAACCTGAACCCCATCTCCATCATCAACCTCATTCCCCTCTTCAATTACATCATTTATCCATTCCTCCGTCGGAGAGGTATCAACTTCTCGGCCATCAAGCGTATCTACGCTGGTTTCCTCGTCGCTAGTCTTGGTCGGTACTCATTTTTATCTTTCGTTCACCGACCATATACCGATATCGATTCAAAACCCATGGTTTATGCGGCAGCTCTACAACACTACCTCTTCAAGTCGTCTCCTTGCCATGACAACCAACCCTCTGAGTGTAGAGATGCCACTGGGAACCCCTTGCTGCTCCCGTTAATGTTAGGGTCGTGTCCGGACCTTACATCCTGGTCGGGCTGTCCAAAATCTTCGCATCCACCACTTCTCTCGAGTATGCCTTCACCAAGATTTGTTCTCTTTCCTTTGTGGTGGGCCAACCCCGACTGACATATGGTGCCAAAGGCTGCCCAACGCATGAAATCTGTCGTCATGGCCTTCTCTCAATTCCAAAACGCTCTCAGTTCTGCCCTCAACTTTGTCTTTGTCAGTGTCAATGTTGAACCCAAGTTTGCTTGGCTCTTCGGATCATTTGCTATCACTGCTTGGGTTGTCGGCACCATCTTCTTCATCGTGTAAGTTTCACCACATTTCTACATCCTGCCCCACGATCTCATGCCATTCTTCTTTAGCTTCCGTGATCTCGATAGGCGTGAAGCTGAGCTCAACGCTATTGGTAGTGGTGAACGCCAAGGCTTCAAAGATGATGCATCAACATGAAGGAATTAAACAAATCACGACTTGATAAACCATGAATACCCCACTTTGGTCATCCATGTAATATCACTCTCTTAGGCGTACATTTTAAGATTTCTCCACGGTGGGATGATAGAATGCTTCATTAGCGGGCTTCCTGCATGATCTAGTTTGATGAGACTCGAATACAATTAAGACGCCATCAGTCAATCACGCCGTCAAGTCATCATGTGGAAGAAGCAATGTATAAATACAAACTTATGACTCAGAGTCTGAACGGGGGACACGAAAGGAGAACACAAAAGTGTTACAAAGCTGATAGTACAGATGATCCGAGAAGGGAAAGGGAAAATGGAAAACAAAAGTAGCGTCAATCAGCGCCGGAGAAGCAGGAATGACATCGTCAAAATGCCAGCCAAAGCTCCAACTGCGCTGACTGTCATCCAGCTCGTGTATGAATTGAACTTGTTTGGAACAAATCCAGGGCCAGCCAAGGTAGCGCCTCTGACAGAGTATAGTATAATAGCTGTGATGAAACCAATGATAGCATAGGACAGGAAGACCATGGGAAGAGAAAAGATAAGAGAACGCTTCTACACGTGAACATCAGCATTTCGAACTCACAAGAGAAGCTGGGATATGGCGCACCGAAACCCACATAATCCCTTCACTAATCTGTGGCGCGCTCCTCACCATGTCTGCCTTATACCTGAAGATAGCAACCAACGTGGCCGCCATGGAGAACGAGGCAAAGAGGGTCGCCACAAGGCCCGCAATCCGCGTGAAACTGTCCAGGCCTGGTAAAGAAAGAAACGTCACAGATGCACTCAACACGATCGCCGCCTAGCCAACAGAAAAAGCAAGGCAAAACTAAGGGCTCTCGTAATGTAAGCAAAGGGGAAAGGATGCATACCACAAGACATGTACAGGCACCGATAATGAACATGGGACCCGCAGAGCGGAAGTTGGATTCCTCGTCAATGCGATGCTGGGCGTGACGTTCGAAGAAAATGTAGGGGATGCCGAGGCAGATGATGGAGACGATGACGTCCAAGAAGGTGCGGACTATGGGGCGGCGTCTGCGAACAGCTGGAATGGTGCTGGCGACAACATCCTTTGGCAGTGGTTTATTGGGGCGGAAGAAGGCTTGACGCCAGATAGCTTCCAGACTGTTGAGATTTAATGCACTCGAATCGCGAAGGGGTCCTACTTACCAACTCGGATGAGAATCCTCGCCACAAGACGGGTCTGAATGCCATCCTGATCGGTAGTGAAGGAGCGAAGCAGGTTGTTCAGTTCCTGACATTCCTCTTGACTAAAGGGAGCAGGAACGACTTGGTTGGATGGAAGCAGGCGATCTACGCAAACCTTCAGAGTCCATTCAGAGAGTATCTGAAAAGGAACTTACCGGTCCAAGCCCAACTCAGAGCCTCGAACGCCTCATTCTTCGCGTGAGCAGGAAGGGTGGTGTGGGCAGGGTGACCTTCCATGAAAGACCAGTACCTGTACTCCATGTCCAACTCTGTGAACGGAACGCCTCTCAGATTCCAGCACATAAATGCGACGAAATGAACTCACGATCCTCCTCCACACCCTTTCTCTTTCCTCCCGCATGTCTTTTGTCAACAATAACAGACCTCGTCTGATGGTTAACCCAATTCTTAGACAGCACAAATCCCTTCCGTGGTGTTCCAACATCTCTCAACCATAATTCGCAACCTGTCGGCACATTCTCCTTCACGTTTTCGAGGTACCCGGTAACCGCATTCAGGACTTTCTCAGTGCGCAAGTTGACGTCGGTGGTCACGCGACGTGTGGGGTGGACGTAATAGAACGAGCCATCGGGAAGGTGGTATTCGATCCACCCGAGTTCATGAAGCCTTGGAACAGCTGCGAGGGAATGAGAGTTCCAGGTACCCGCGCTGTCGTTGCGGCCACTGACGTTGACATGGGTGTTATGACCAGTGGTTGGGGGTTGTAGGTAGGATTGTCCTTTGGACCCTCCGAGGAGAGGACGTGTCTCGCTGGGGGCCAGAGTATTAGAAACAGCCCTAGGTTGTCGGTTGCTTTCACGTACTCGGTCTCAATATTGCGGCGGTCAACGTCGGTTGATGATGGGTCTTGCTGAAGGGATCTATGCGCGACTTATCAGTATAAGCCTAGTCAGTGAGCGTTAGAGCTCACCTCCCAGGAATAACTTCGTGAAGGGGAGGCAGAGGAAAAACAATGCCATGAACTTCATCATGGCTCTCCGTTTGTGTGGTAGAGTGAGACTCAGCGGTGTGTGGCCTTAGCACAAATGAGTGAACCTGAAGCAGGACCACAAGATCAACTCACTGAGGCATGGCTGGTGCATCCGGAGTCGATACAGTGGTTCTCGGCGCAATTGGGTTGGAGGACGTGCCAGAGTTGGAATTGTCAATTCTGACACAAACAGTTTAGTCAAGTCCGAGGAGCTATGAGCCAGAGTGCTTACTTGATAGTAGGAATGTCATGGCTGGCGTTACCGTTGCTCTTAGGCTGGTCGTTGAAACGAGGGACCCCTCCCCAAACCTCCGAGCCCGAATTCAACTCGTCGATTGGCATAGCACGGAACACGGGCCCATTTGATGATTTTGCTTCCCTGCCAACAGGAGGTTGTTGTTGTTCAGGGACGGGCATAGGAGGATAGAATCCCGTGATGTCGACGGGGATGGGTGGAACTGGTATTATTGGGGCTGGGACAGGAACAGCTGGATCCACTGCAGGTTCGCTCGGTTTACCATTACCAAGGGTTGTATCATCAAGAGGTGCAGGTTGGGAGGGTTGGGCAATTGAAGGATCCGGGTTGGCCATGGTAGCACCGGGGGGTTTATCAAAGGAAGGTGCGGGTACACGTTCAGGAGCGTCAGTTTCAGCTGGCTGAGCAGGTGCAGGTGTGGGTGCGGGTTCGGGTTCAGGAATGGAGACAGGCACGTCCTGGGTTACAGGCACATCCTGAATAGGGGCATCCTGAGGCGCAAGAGCGGAACGAGTGACATCACGAGTAGTCGGAGGTTCTAGTTCTGGTTCCTTCTGGGGAGGGACGTCGACCTCGAAATTGGGAGCTGAAACAGAAAGAGGAACATCGCGAACTGAAGGTGCACGTGTCGAAGGCGCGCCTTTTACGGACTCTGGTTTGGGGGGCATGTAAGGATCGGAAACGGGAGCAGGGTGAGGAAGCTCCTCATCCGGGTCATCGAACGCGCCAGGGTTTCCGCTGGGTGAATGAACGAGCAGAGGGGGAACGAATTCAACTGGACTTGTCACCTCCATCGGTTCCGGACTGGCTGTACGAGCCCCTTGAAAAAGTGGGGAAGGCCCGGGGGGCTCTCTAGCTGCTGCTGCTTCCCTTACAGGTGATTCGTTAATGGGACTGGGTACGATGTGTTTGGGGGCAGCAGGAGGAGACAGTACGGCCGGCGTGGTGTCTACTTTCTGCTTGGTGACAGAAGCGTTGTCGAAGGACTCGCGCTCATTGATGGAGGCGGGTCGGGAAGACGGTCGGGAAGAGCTCGAACGACCGAAAGACAGCATGGTGGAGCTTCTTCGCACGGCGTTGTTCAAACGTCCGGTCCACTTGGGCTTTGTGCTCCCGCTGCTCATGATAAACCAAGAGGTTGAGAGATTTGCAAGAAGGGATGAAGTGATGTATCCCGCTGACGTCGATGAGGTCGAGGAGAAAGAAGGAGAGATCTTGGGGACGGGGTAGCAGCAGGCTGCCGTATTATCAAGGTTGTGCCAGGAGGCAGCATTGAGGCATGAATGAAGTGGATCAGTGATCCATTGTTCTTCGTAACGCGAGAGGGTCGCGACTATCGTACCCTAATTGTATCGCAGCACAAGGCAAACACGTTGCAGGTCTCCTGGAAGAGTCGGTCAATCAGCTGTAGGATCAACGCAGAATAGATTTGGTACGGTGCCGCTTACCACAAGGGCACGAAACGCCTCGTTGCACGGCGAAGGAAAGGATTCCCGGCAAGGAGATATGACCGGAACATTTCGAAACCAACATGAGGCGCTGTGACAAAACAGTTGCATGTTCAACACGTTGTGCTTGATGCACGACCAAATCGAGCCAGACGCCCAAGGATAATGAATACTTCCAGAACGACTTGAAATACATTTGTGACGGAAGCTTCATTCGGGACGTAAGGTGGAATGGAAGACTTATTTTACCCGACGCGAAATGACTTTCGGACCACCGTCCAGTCGAAGAAAGAAACAAAGTGGGCATGACTCCATTGGCGCAGTTAGTATGGCCAGCTTGGAGAACCCAGTTGCGACTGGGGAAACTTAGCCGGAATTGAGTCGTCAAGATCGGCTGGGGACGGTGGTCGCATAATGCTACACATATTTGGCTACACCGTCTCAAACAAAGTACCCAAGTCACTGTCCAATATGTCCCAGGTTACGCTACATATTCTCAAGCCAATTGCGATTATCCTATCGAGTGCGACTCTTGCTTTATAGCAAATTATACCAGCATAACTGCTTCCGATGAGCGTCTGAGTTTCCTGTCTAAACTCTCAACACAACATTGAGCACGGTTGGTCACGCGTCTGTCACATCTCCGTCATGGACAACGACGATACTGGACCCAAGCAACTCAGGATAACATCAAATGGCAAAATAAAATCCTTTGTTACATTCGCACTCAATTTCTTTGAGGTAAGCAACATTTCTGTTTCACTTCCACGCTCATCCAGTGCAGAAATTCGACTCCAGACCTCTTGTGCTTCACACCCTCCCTCGCGATCCACCCGGCCAAACGACGGGCAACCTGAACAATGCAACTCTCGTCATTCCACGATTGATTTCAGTGGTAGAAATCATTAAACGTGAACATATCAAAGCCCTACATGAGAAGCGTTCGCCGCGTCTTCTTGGGCTTCACCAATACAATCAGCTTGGCACCTTGGAAGAACTTGGTTACGGCGAGACCGAGACCGCGCAAGGCAACCGCGATGAACAGATAGCTCAGGCTCTAGAGGGGAAAAATTAGTATGTCTGTTCAGTCGTCCTCGACACAAGTTACTCAGGATTCACAGCATCAAGCTCAAACAAACTCCATACCTCCAGGTAACCTTATCCTTGGAAAGGATACCGGAACTCGATCAGTGTGCCACGTACGTTTCGCAATTATTCCTTTGTACACACTATTGATATACTTTTTCAATTAGTTACCAGCCGCCCAAGGTACGGAAACTGTCCAAGTCAGCGAAGATGCGAGCAAGGAAGCGGGAACGAAAGGCCAAAGCAGCAGGGGTAGATACTGTAATCCCATGATCCCAGCCTTGCTTCTTGTAGGTCACTGTCATGTAAACTATGGTTAATTTAAATACGTCCTCAACGACAATCTCTACAACTTCTTCTCGCGTACAAGTGCTTCAACGTCCTTCCACCAAGCCTTCAACTCTCCTCCCCATCCCCCAATTCTCCGCATGCGTCTCCCGGCGAGGTCAGATCCAACGCCTAACCCGATCTTCGTCATCATCTCGCTGTATCCACGCCGGACCGTCATATGGTGGGTGAGGCACCACCATAAGATACTGTCGCTCGAAAAGAATATGCTTTTCAAGGTTTCCTCACAACCTGGGCTACACGTGGCTTCCCAATGAAGCCACCTCCGTATCGTTCTGACGAAGATACGTGGAAAATACAGCAACAAGGGCGGATCCAACCCTTCAGACATATCCTGTCAAACAATGACTACGTGTCAAAAGACTGGAGGATAACTTACAGATGATGTCTGTGGCCTCGTCCTGGACCATCGTTCCGATTTTCATGGCGTAGTTACCGTCTACCACCCACCCTCTGGGATTCTTGTCGAGGGCGTCACGGACGCGAACCCTCAATTCCACTGTTGGTGTCTCTTGCCAACCTGGATTCCAGTTCAACCTATCCAACGCAATGTATGCGATTCCAAGCTTCTCCGCTAGAGTGGCGGAGAGTGTGCTCTGTTATTTGGTGAGTAATACCACACAAAACCGGTGAATGTGGCTTTGACCTTCCCTGCCCCTATAAGTTCACGACTTCAGAATTAAAAAAGGGTCATGGAAAGTCGACACTTACCACTATTGCCAACCACCAGGACTCGATACCTGCCCTTTCCATCACCGAGCAGAGGAGGATAGTGTTCCTCCGTCATCCTGACCCCAAAGTTCAACACCCCAAAAATCCTTCCACATAAACTGCACTTAGTGACCGAGTCATTTTCACATTCCCGCTCAGGTTCCGAACTCACACGTGACATCAGACCCTCCACAATGCTGTTACTCCAGGATCGCCAAAGGCTGTGTAGTCCACGATGGACTTGGCCAGCAATGCGGCATTTGAGTTGTTATGATTTGGTCCATGAACATATTCGCGATCAAGGTGCGGGAGCATCAATCAATGACCTGCTGCGCATTCTGGCATTTTGACATTGTCTCATCTCATCGGACCCTCAATGATTCACTCTACCTGAATTGTCAGTGGGAAGGCCGTACGAGACGGCGATGCAAGTGGGCCGCTGGCCAAGATGAGGGTGGCTTCTACTTTCGAGTTCGCGGATCCTTGTTTCGAACTGCAAGGATCATTGACGGCGCGACTGACCCGTCATTAGTACATTTCAAGGAAAAATTGAGTCGATTTCGTCAATCACTAAAACATAGATGATCAAATAAATCAAAATCAAGCTTCATTGCACATTTGTGTACCCCCGGCTTACTTCTTGAGAACCCGAGATACCCCGCCCAAGAGCCTTCGGTGATCCTCGCTAAGAAGTGATGGGGACGCCGAGGACCGTGGTCGCGAGTTCTCGAAATATCCAGGACCAAACCACTGACCGCGACGCTGTTAAGTCGGGTAAAATACTTCAGCAAACCAGTTCGATAAGTCATTACCCATTGCAATTCTTGTTTTATCTTCTCAAGGTCGATTGGGACGTTTAAAAAAATCTTGTGCTTCTTCATGAGGGGATTTACCTGAGTCATCGAGAATTTACATAACGTATGCATTACGGGTCTCCATCATACATCCTTCACCGGTTCCATTAGCTTGGCAGCGGGGCGCTCTTCGGTTCCCCCCCTCACTCTTTTTGCGAGGTTTGCCAAGACCATGGAAAAGGGCGCTTCTTGCAGTGATGCATCGATAATGAATAGCGCCCGTTCGAAGCAGGCCTTGCGAGATGTGGCTCGTGATGCAACCTCGAGCGAGTTCAACGGGGATTTTCGGTTTTTCAAAAATTGGTTAACCCACGGGAAACGTCAAACTCCGTCTCTTTCCCCCGGTAATGAGCGTGGTGTGGCGAGAAAGGAACGAGTCATGCCATCTACACGCGGTCGGTGGAATACGCTAATTCAATACGTGAACGGCAAGTTGTGAACAGATGGAACTGAGTCGGTCAAGCATTGTCCCAGTCTTCCGTGTCACAGTTTCATTAAGCTGGAGTCCTCATCCACCTGTCAAGCAGAAACATAAGCTTGACCGAATATTCCCATCCTCTGACCATTTCCATCATTTCGAACTGGCAGTAGCCACAAACTCAGATAAAGTAGACCCATATACTCAGTTTCCTTATTTGAAGCTGTGAAGTTGTCGAAAGAGGTTGTATCTCTTATGGAGAAATTCACCCACTTCGTGATTTGCGAGACCCGTGCCTGCCGGCGACTTAGAGAACTTAAGTCGACACGCTTAACCAATTTGCGGAGCCTTTCTCCAAATCACCGTATCTTCTCTTGGAGACGCCTAATAAGATAATCCTGGAACGTATCAATAGTTGATGTTGAGATGGTCAGCTGAACCAGTATAGCCCCGCGTGAATGATTGTTCGAAATATGTTTCGCTTGATGGAATGTTTTCAAAATGGAAAGAAGCCACCGAAAGTCATTTCGCTTCGTCTCCATCGCGTTATGATGAATGGATTAGAATACTTTGCTCTAAACATCACCCAACCAGAGAATTGTGTTATCTCGTCGTAATCGGTGTAATTACGACGTTTCAACGGACTTTGGGACTTTGGTACATGGGTAATTGACAGATTATATTTGGATAAGACCGGACCTCGGTTGAGATGCTACCTCCCCGACTAAACCATGTATGTCCCTAATTGCATAATTGTACTCAATTGTGAGGATTTGCGTATGGCTGTGGATGGCCACCACTGTCATTTCACTATCTGGAGTGTGTTGGCCCCTGTTTTGCGTTTTGACAGTCTGTAGCGTGTTTGTTTCTCCACCTATTTCCCAAACCATATCTGCTCGGGCTTTCTTGACATTAACTATGAATAAGTGACCAGAGTGATACTGCTTTGCCTGGCGATGTCAGCCCAAGGTTTACTAGCCTCCAACTATCCCACTGTCTTCCTGCTCACCATGGGGTTGTTGTGCCAACAACTCTGGGACGACCTTACGGCGTTACTGTTGCTCTTCCCCACAGTCTCCAACAACGTTAATGGAACGTTGTCCAGATCGTTAAAAGCCTATCGTCGATGTGAAACGCCGCACAGCTGAGTCTAAGCCCAGATATACTAAATGTACAGCCTTCAACCTCAAAAAAGCGGGCTCTGTCTACGAGGCAAGCACGCCAAGCATCCCTTAGTAGGATACGGTTAGAACGGGAAACATTCTGGTTCACATATACACCTCGTAAATATATTTAGCGTATTCGCTCTACGTTCGATGTCAACTGTCAAGAACACGATGCAAGTAGGTCACCTGGGAATGGGCCACGATTCCGGCGACGTCCGCCACACACCCACGCGCCTCCAATCCATCAACATCTTTGAAACTCCAAACACTCCCTCCTGGGACCATCATGTCGCTCGAGTAGCCTTATCTGTTGAGTAGACTAACCCAGTGAGTTCTCAGCGCGATTGTGGACCCTAAGCTTAGAAGACGTCGTAATGGGATATGTACAGATCAATCCTCACAATGGGCATCGGCTGCAGAGCATCAGAACGGTTTGGCAGCGCCTAACAGCGGGCACCTGACACGCTTACCTGAATGAGCCACTGAACACCAAGAAGCCAAGAAGCTAAATTGGGTACCTCTTCTCTTCTCGAAGTGGGAAACCCATCAAAAGTGTTGTCATTCATGGCTTTTTTAGGTTCTGATGGTCGCCTGAGTACGGAGTTCATACTTGGGATCTGACCAATACAACAACTGCACGAATATGTTTCTCATCACATGGTATGTTTTGGGGTGTGGCTAGACATAACATACCGTGAAATTCGCGCATTGGGACCTGCCAAGAGTATAAATACTCATTACCCTGCCGAGTCTTGTATCGCTGTTCTATAACTTTCTGACAACCGACAATGATAATCACTGCCGAAGTTACCTTGACCTGTCTGTGGGAGAATGAGGGAAGTGGTTTCGACACAAAATGTTTTCAGTGCGCGTGGTAGAGCTATGCAAGTCATAGGGTGCAAATGCCGATAGGTTCTCTGACAGGACTCCACGGCATATTGTCCGTTGCTGAAAGGATGTGGCAACGATGGCACTTTGGCAGCACGTCATGATCCCTCCATTGTTTAATTCATCATATTTTTCGGACCTCTCAGCCAGTACCAATCCCAGGTCGAGAAAGTCGGGGCCTATAGTTCGGTAGACGTTAGACGTTAGACGTCGACGGGCGCGATGACGTTTTGCTACATCCAGCACACTAATGTTTGCTCCATGAATTCCGGAACCCCATTTTTGACTGATGAGAATGAATGACCGTACACAGCATCGAAATAACTGGATGCGGTACCGACTTCGACAGTTCTCCAGGAGCTCAGATCAGTGTTTCAAGCTAGAAGGTGGCCTCATCCGTGCATACTTCGTCAGTGGTTGCTGGTAGGGTGTGGTAACTTTGTACAAGCCATCTGCCAATGTCTTGAGCATTCCTATGGTTCAAGCACCAAATGGAGATTTTCATAGGAAAGCTGGTTTGGTTCCTTACCGGAGTGCCAAGAGTTTAGTCGACGAATGAACGGTTAGCGGGCCGGGGAGTGTGCACCCCTGGCCAGGGAGCAAGGAATTGGACCTACGACCCACCCGCAATCGGTTAAGCATTCTGACACCGCCGGACAAACCAGAGGGAATCATGGCTCAACTCCTTAGGTTCTGATGAGAGCCTCGCCCACCATGTCCCTGAGCAACCTCGGTCGATGACCATTCGCCGATAATCAACGAGGCACGATCATCTATTTGGACGGGAAAACAAAGTATTAACCAATGTCTTGGGTGTTGTGATGGCCGCTGTACATCTGGGCGTTCGAATCACAACTGTACAACAACTGAAGAGTCACGGTTGCTGGTATACGGGCAACCGCGTCTAAAAGCTGAAATGAAAGCCGCGAGCGGCGACTATGGTCTGTCTTTAATGCATGGAAAGAAATCACCTGACTTTCAACTACACTATGGATGGACATGGAAATATGCATGTTATGAATCAACCTCCATCACACCAGCGTCTATGGAATCAACAGTAGGCGCATCAGGGTCTGAGTGATCAGTGGCTGATTCATTGGGCGCGGGTGACGAACGCTGATCGGGTTGAGGTGTTGACGAAGGTGAGATTTGGTTCGTACGATGGTGGGGTGACGGCGTATTAAGCTGAGAGGCGTTGACCTCTCGTTTAGCACGGGCAGAGCGGTTGAAATGGTTACAGCTCGGGTTTCGACAAATAAACTCTGTATCCGAGTTGCAGAATCAACATCAAGGGCATTAAAGATGAACTGCGTGACTTACGAGCATCCTCCCACATAGACTCTTTGACCAGTCCATTATGAGTGAAACACCTCTCACAAATCAAAGCATATCGGGAGCTCGGCGAACCGAAGTCATGATCATCATCTCCGAGGAGAGCATCCGCAATCTTATCATACCATTGCTTTCGAGGAGGTGCAATGGGAAAAGGGCTTGGGACAGCTGGTCGACACCCAACTTCAATGCAAGTCGATAACAAAATAGATTTGCCACATACGAGTGAGGTGAGCCTGAAGCGCTGCCGGTACAGGGGTTTGGAATTGGGAATTAGGGATAACCCCAGTTTGACGCTGGGGCGTGACAGGCGTTTGTTGTTGTTGCTGTGGAATGCGTCTTCTGAGAGGCGAGGCACCAGGAGAAGGCTCATCGTATTCCTGGAACAGCTTAACCATGGAGTCGAAGTTGGTTTTCCTCTTGATCTCATCCACTTTAGTGCGCCGTTGCTTCATCAAGGTCTGTAGCATCTTCTCTGCGATAGGACACTCATTACACCGCTAAAGATAGAAAAATATATTGGACGGACCTTCAGCGTTAGCCTTCCTTGTATACCACACTTGTACAATCCTTCGAATAAACAGAATTCTGAAGGGGGGGGGGGGGTTAGGAAGGGTGCAAGGTAGAGAGGGGTGCCGGGCCTACATGACTGGTCCAACAAAAACCGGCAGCCCACCAACTACTCTCTCTACCATTGCGTGACGCCCTTCTGCTGTCTGGTACAGAGAAGGCAAGGCATTCCAGTACCAAAGGCTTGTATAGATCAACCAAATAAGAAGGGTATAGACAGTGGCCAACAAGGTGGAACGTTTCTCGCGTAAACGAATTTCCGATAGTCGAACTTGGCGTTTCTGTATATCGCTAGCCAACGAGGCAAGGACAGTTTCGAAATCTTCCTCCTTCCTCTGCATTTGCTTTGAGCGATTCGTAAAATTAGGATTCGGGATGTACCAACCTTGAAGAAGAGTCGCTTGAGAAAAGACATGATAAAGAGAGGTATAGCTTGTTCAATTAGAGGGAGAAGTACTGTTCTGAACGGAGGTAGCCAATGTTCATGTCGATGACGAGATGATGAGTGGCACAACGAACACCAACCACTATCGTGACTGTCACATCCCTAGAGGCACGTGCCTTTGATGGTGGTATTCACAAATGTGTGCATTTCATTGAAGACTAAGCTCCGCCGTCTTGACGAGGACAAGGACGTACACCGAGGTTCTGAAGCTGCGGCACACTTGGTCTATTGGCTCACCAGTTTGCAGGCCACATTAGACCAGCGAGAAGGAGGTTACGGACACCATCAAAGCCACCATGCTGCTTGTTCAGTGCGAACCCGAGGAAAGCCGTGTCGTCTATTTTTAGTCCTGAGTATTGAGTGACGTTACCTCCCTTTTCGGATTTCCATCAAATTTGATGTCCGCAATTAGCGCTCAGCTACAGTTGGGTGTCTTTTGTTCCAGATTTGAGGTTTCCTCTTCAGTCTATATTCAAATATTTGATTGTCACTTGAAATCCTTAATTTACCCGCGCTTCCGAGTACAGCCTTCTGGAAGTATTTGGGGATAATTTTGGCTGGGGTGCGAGAACAAATAGCTGGCCCTGCTGATCATGGAAATGAGGTTCCTAGGAAGAGCAGCCACACTGCATATCCGAAGATAAGTTCCAGTCGGAAAGCCGTTTGTAGGACGGTGAAACTCCTGGTTGCACTGCCCCCTCGATACCCCTCGATTTGCGACACGGAACTATCGTGTATATTCAGAGGACTCCGAAAATACGTGATATGTCAATTTGAGGCGATGAACCAAACCTGAAATATGATCTCTTTAGGTGATAAGCCTTGAAATGGAAATACTCTTGGATCACCGGATTGGCGAACGAAGTGAGGTTCTGACCCACCAGATCGCCGCAGAATCTGCCTCGCCGTACCAGGACAAGACTGAGAATCAAGGCCTCTAACCAGTGAATCTCGCACTACCCAGAAATATAGCGCGAAATTTGCACTTAGATATTGCAGCGAAGAGTTTTTCTTCAGAGTTAGTGGAGATAATGTATGTAAGGTGGTCCACTCCCGGAATACACGGTTTCTGCTTCGGTTTACTCTCGCCGCTGTCAATCTCGACACCGCCGACTTCTGATTCAACGGCGGGATTGGGAACTCTCGCCCTGTTGTGATGGTTGAGAAACTGCTCACACACTGAGAAGCACAATCTCGTTTTTAGAACCCTAGTTTGACGCGAAGACAATGTCTATGTCACGTCATTCCTGACTGGCAGCAACTGTTGTGAGCTTCAAGCGGCACATGGTCTCTTGACAGACCGAAATTGGCACGGTTCCACGGATCCACTAGATTGTGTATTTCCCAAGATTGTCTCAGCATGCTTCGGGCGATGGTGGGCGCATTCCATTTCGCTGTATTTGAAACAACACGATCAACTGTATGGAGTCAGTCCATTCTACGCAATGTCAATTGGGCTCCTAGCTCCTAGCTATTCCAAATTAAAGGAAATTAATCATGAGAAACCAACACAAGGGGGCAGTGTGTCTATACGAAATTTGGCCGAGAGAGGCTGTGCGACTCATGGAGGTTATTGGCTTGTGTGTAGTCTTTTTCGTCGCAGGATAAGGGGCGAGAGGGTGCAGCGAAGGATGAGATTGTCGAGGCTCCACCCATGTTGCTCGGAGACTTCCATATTTAGGATGATGCCGAGCGGCTGAATTAGGGTTGGCCAACATGAGGTGTGACCACGTTTCCATAGAATGATGTTTGTTGTTAGGATGCACGGTCTGTTTGCTGTGCTATTCGGTTCGCATCTCCGCTGCAATCTACCCTGACATCTCTCCCCAGACCTAGGACAGGGTGACAGTCTCCACAAAACAAGACTTCATAGAGCAGAGGCGTCTCAAAAGCGCACCATAGGCTTCAATTTCCGTGTGGGCGGTCTGGAGAAAATGATTTGCCACTAGATATGCCTTAATGAGTAGGTTTAAAAGAAGAATTAGTCCGGTCGATTCGGTTTATTGGCTGGGTGGGAGGATGAATTACGTCAACCCTCCATAAGTGGATGGTCTACTTCACCTCGTTCACATCTCATCAATCTTGAAGTTGGGGTCGGTGGTCCAAGGTGGTCCAACCCGACCGGAATGGTTCAAAGTTCCTTGACACTTGATGATAAGCCGCTGGCACCTACCTCAACCCAAACCACTCGTGTCTGCCTTTGGCTGCGCAACTCGAACCTCTACTCGACTCTCCTTACCTGTGGAAACGTCCGAGTGTTTGCCACCATCCGACGTCAACCTTTCCAACAGATCCCAACTTGCTCTCCCGGATCTCGAGATCCTTTCGTTTGGGGATCGCCAATCTAACTCGAGGTACTCTATATAAACTTGAATCATCTTCCTCCTCCTCCTCACAGACCCATCCGTTCCGACAATGTTAGCAGCTTACAGCCCCTCGACTAATCTCATGTACCCTTTCAACAACAAGCAACATGCCATGCATACGCCGAGTCCAGTGGCGTCGTACCCTTCTCAATTCGACCACACCAACATGGATTTCACCGGTACTTGGCCAGGTTTGCGCTAGGAGTCTTCATGCCATTATTATCTCGCTGACACCACACTCCAGAAGGCACGGGACACTCGCGATATGGTACGGGTGCTACCGCCAATGGCTTCGTTAATGAAATGTCGAAGAATGTTGGTCAAGGGAACGTGTTCTCGACCTCGCAGGGGACCCACAACCGAAGTCATTATGACTACGCTCCTGCTTCCTCTGAGAGGAGCACCGTGGAACCATTCCAACAGCAGGAATGGTCATCACCATCGCTTTCGCCGCAATCTATCCATACCCCCTCACTTCCTACCACGAACGCCTCAGGCCAATTGTATCATGGGACATATCGTCAGAACGTCAACATGAACCACCATGCATCCACAGAGTGGAGCCAATGGTCCGAGAACACGAGCGCAGACGTGATTGGCTTGCGGCCGAGCAGCACTTCGTCAATGACGCAGTGGTCGAACAGTGATCTACGCGTCGCTTCCTTCCCTCCGCAAACCATCGAGGATCTGTTACCATCCTATTCCCTTCCGCCTATCCCAACCCGAGGTATCGAGATGTCACCACTACTTTCACCTTCTCCGTCTCCATCCACTTCCTCTCTACAGCTGTCGCCCAAGCCGAGTCTATCACCCACGCCCTTGTCTCGTCGGCCAAGTGTTGACGGGCCTGCCGGTGGGAAGAAATGTTCCCACTGTCATGCAACTTCTACTCCGCTTTGGCGTCGCGAACCTTCCACACTCAAACCTTTGTGTAATGCTTGTGGGCTCTACCTGCAGCAACGGCACCGACACCGACCCAAGGAACTCATTGACGCTGATCAAGAGGATGACGAGAGCGAGGAGGAGGATCAAAATTATAATGGTCCCGAGTGTAGCCACTGTCATACTCACCGAACCTCAGTTTGGCGTCGAAGCAAAACTGGAAATCAACTTTGTAATGCATGCGGTGTCTACGCGAGACTCCGCGGCAAGGATAGACCGCTGTCGTTGAAGCGAAAGAAGATCAAGCCCCGTACTAAACATGCAAACACTTCCAGTTCGAGGTCCCCATAGGTCGTTAGTATGGTCAATATTTGTGTATCGTAATTAATGCTTCCTTGCCTATACCTTAATGTTTCACAATCTCTGTTACACCCTTCGTAGCCTATGCTATTCTCATGTTGTATGGTTTCGTAGTAGAAATTCAACAATACAGACATATCAACAATGCTGTTCTGATATATTTTGTCGATCCCCTCGTTTATTCTTGGCGCGGAACCATCAGTGATAAAACATCTCATTTGGCCCTGGAGTTGCGCAGTTATCGTATTATGACAATCATACAACGGCGCATCATTACAATGCTGTGTTGGAAGTCATGAATGACTGATGATGACTAGAGCACCTTGTTGCTACCGAGTTATATCTGACTGCATTTGCTGATGACTCGGAGAAGGATACGTACATTTCATCAACGAAGTATTCGCACAGCATTGTGTAGTGGACCGTGTCACCGGAGAACAAGACTCACTATTGGGCGGCCTGAGTCAGAACGCGTAGAATTCGGAAGACAACGACGACCCTGAAATAAGCTGGATCTGAACAGGTCGCAAACTTCGAGGCCAAAATTATGGTTGGGCGCAGGTGGAACCAGAGGGGAAGTGGCCTACCAATTTTAGAGTGCTACGTCAACAAAGGTGCCCTCAAAGAGACATATTATGGGAATCGGACCTCATGGGAGTAGTGTCATGTGGCGGGAGTGGAGGTTATTCATTGTGAGCTATATGTTTGGCATGGTGATCGAGCATTGGATGGTACACGGCAATGACCGTCATTCGATCATCTTTCGTAGGGGATGCCGTTATGGTAATAGACTTCTGAAAAGAAAACGACACTTCTGATGCATGCTTTCCGACTTTTAATGAGTCTTTTGTGAAGTTGAGTCTTTCGGTGAAAATATTAGGCGAATCTCGAAGGGCGTATCAACAGGTTGGCCTATAGGGTGGGTGGATGAAAGGGCAAGCAGTTGTAAGGCACAGAGAAGAACACCGGTTTGCGACTTTCGAGAAGCCTTTAGGCCGTGAGGAATGACGTGGTTCCAACACATAGGGAGATCCAAACAGGCGGAGTGTAAGAAGCCGCAGCAGATAGGGATTGAAACAAGGCTATTCTGATAGTTTCTCGTTCATGCAGCGATTGCGTTATAAGCTGACAGTCGGAAACAAGGGATAATAACGCCCCACACATCAAGCAGTAGGAGCGGAAGCCACGTTGTATCTAAGCCGAGCGGGCACTTCAGTCCTTAATTCAACGGAAGGAAGCTATCGCCACATGAACAACCGGAATCTGAATCTTCTTGTTGAATAAGTCGGTCATAGTTCCGTGGCCGGGGTGGCCGAGGCTGGGCAGTGATGGTCCATACAAATGGCGTGAGACGGGCCGAAGAAAGGTTATGTCGCATAGGAGGATAGGAGGACGGGGAGAATGTCGAGATGAAGATACCATTTCAGAATGTTGAAACTGCGGGGTTCGGGCAAGCGAATAAATAATCACTCTGATGCAAGCGAGAGTAGCGAGGTATTTTGTGCAGCGTGGCATAACCATGGGTGTCCATTGAAGTAAGGGTATCAGTTAGAATAGATCTTATGTGGGGGAGGCGTGCTCAGCTTAATTTTCAACTGTTGCACCTGAGTTTAGGAACTGCGAATGTTTGTATTTGAAGTTGAAGCCAAATATAAGCAGGTACGTCTGATTGTGTTCGAGTGCACTTATCTCTGTTGGACTAATGTTACCTCTCTTGCTAGCTATTTTCTGTAACTGCTGCTGGCGAAGATTGAGGGACGATACACCCGATGAACAGGCAAGGCTGTTGCAGTTTCAAATCCCAATTACTCCGTGAGTCGTATTCTATGTAGAAAGGGGCTGTTCATTCACAAAAAGCCCGTAGGTCACAGCCCGTTCTGCCCCAGGATATCGAATATAGACAACGCATGGCAATGATTGTTCGCGCGGTGGAAGGGTGAGTGGGTTCTCTTCACTGTCAAGACGCATTGGCTTACAATGGTGGGAACCAGCAAAATGGTTAACCTTAGTTCCCGACTTCCATTCAACCTCCATAACCGTGCAATTCAAGATCCCGTTGGAACCTGCTCGCGATCCAATTCTTTGGATTACGGAGGGAATGACTACTATTATGAGCACGAGAGTACTGGCTTTTATGACCTTTCCCATCCCCACCTAAACCCCCACCGAACGCATCCGCCAGAAAACGTTTATACGTGCAACTATTACCCTAGCTCGCGTTCAACCTCTGCATCCAACCGGTTGCACACAAGCTCAACGGAAAGAGAGACAGAAAGACCTGCGACGATCCTAAATTTGCGACTCGTAAACGCAACTGAAACAGAACGAGGGCGAACTCGCGAAAGGAGTGCTAAACCGACTGGTTTGGGCGGGGGAAGCGCAGCTGTCTCGAGCAGGGAGCCTGGAATGCCCGCTCCCCTTGTGGACAGACCAGAATCAAACCCTATTGCGGTACGTCTCGCCCTCTTCACAGTCACTCGGAACCAAATTTACACCCGTTCGTAGGATGCAACGCAGCAATTCAAGCTCACCCTTATCGACCCTAGCGAGATAATCTTGTCCTCATGGAACGATTAGCAATCTGTCTTGGGTTTTAGACTCCCGACGCCACCGTACACTCGCTTTGAGTATCATTGTCTCGCCCCGCCCGTCTTCATCCTCTTGTCGGATCGGTCGCCTCGGAGAACGAACTATACCCACCGTTCACTTGAGAAACCGCCATCCTTTTCTTGAACAAATGTTGCACTGTCTTCGGTCATTGTCAGACTTGGTTCATCCATCTCATAGTACACTTCATGGGGTCGTGTCTTGGTTTGGCTTAACTATGACCGCCGCAGTTGTATTTGTGCTGTGCTTGCCTACTACATCGCAGGCTGACTCCTGCTGGTTGTATCAGGGCATATCATTATTTCTCCCGATCAAAGCGAAGCTTTGGCGTGCCTAGCATTCTTGAAAGTAGTGTTGCATCATGATGTATATCATAGCTTAGATATGGATTTGGCTTCTACGCTATACCGCAGGCAGGCTATGTCATCCCCGGCAGGAAAGTGTTGCGGATTTACACGTGGGTGATTGTGACTACGCGGCTAATATGAGATTTGAGAGCATCCAATGTTGATGCAGATGGCTTCCAGAGCACCGCATTCGAACACGTTGACCAGTTTTACGGGGCGTGCAGGGACGTAGGGACCGGATCAAAAGCACAACCGTTGAAGTAGCTGGGCAGTTTGATTCATTGAACAAACGGAAAGATCTCAGGAATGTTGCTGCGCCCCCACTCATGTTCCAAATATCGGAGCGATTGTTATCATTGACGTGGGGGCGACTCATGACGTATGTATTAAGACACTCCCGTTGTCAAGTACGAAATCTGGGCCTAGAGCTTGAGCTGGTTTTAAACTGACCTGGTGTGTATTTAGTACCACCGAGAAGAACCAGATCATAATAATTCCTTCACTTAAACAAATCCATACAAGCAGATATGTTCCAAGTCCAAGCTCCGGAGTGCAGGGGATTTCGACCCTGACAGACACCAAGCCAATGCACTTGAATCCCTTTTGATGGATATAAGCTGGATTGCTGTGTTTGAGCCTTGGATGATGTTGATCGAATAAACTGGCCAAAAACTGATTATTAGTGGTGATAGCTTCCAGCTACCCCCAAGAAAAAAAATGATATTGCCAGTCAGTACTTACACTAAGATAAGTCAACAACTGAGCATGTCATTTACCAGGATTCTGCACCACACTTAAAAAGCACTGTCTGACACTGTCTGATTGGCATTCCAATAAGGGAGCATGTAGCTGTAGTAAAAAAAAGAATAATAATTCCAGGTCACTGGGTCTTTCTTTTGTGTATGCTAGGATATTTGATGGATTGCCCTAACAAGGTTTGACCTGCCTCAAAGTGTTTGGAAAAATGGGACAACATTGTGGAGGAGGATGAAGTCTCATTCTCAGTAATCAAGCCCTTAACAAGCTACAGGTGTTTCCAGGATAGAGAGGACCTTGAAGGAACAAGTTTTGTTAAGGGGCTGTTACCAGACTTTTATCACTGGTTACCTATGCTTAGAGATACAGGGTAGCTGTCACAGTTGGTGGTTTGCTACTGTGAAGATGTCAAGAATCTTACTGACTATGCTTCAGTCATTTAGCATTCCTTTTAACACTACTACTATTTCTTTTTACAGGATCTATAAAGAGGGGACTTGTAAGAGAGTACCCTTGCATTCAATCTGAAAATAAAGTAACCTATACCTTAATCCATATTTTTATTATTATATTTCTCTTGTCTATTATTTGTCTGTCACCCTATCAATTGTTTGTACCTACCATATATCCAGGGCAATCCAGTTGTTGGCAACAACTGACCTTTGTTTGTGCCATGTAGTCTCCCAAGATATGTGTTTAAACTGTTTGGTGTGAGTGTGAGGTCTCTCAACTGTAAAGCCAGAAGCTTTACATTTTTTGTAGTTCAACAAGTGGACTAATACCCACAGCAGCTAAAGGCTGCTGTAGCTGGTGCTTTGAACTTAATTAACTTAACTTGCAACTTAAAGCTACAGCCTTTAGCTTTACACAAGCAAAACACCTTCCAACACCTAAACACCACATACATATGGCAACCAAAAATGACAGTGCCCAACAAACTTCAACATGATAATATGTCAGATTCACCACCTAGGGGTAGTAGCCACAGTGACAGTAATGGAGGAAAGGAAAATTATCTCTTCTCTGGAATATTTAAACTAGAACCCACCAACAATAGTTAACATAATGTAGAGATTCTGATCATAGAATTGAATACCACAACTGGAAACAACTTCTATACCTTGCTACCAGAAGAGGAGGATGAGCAACCATCATTGCTTGATAGAGTACCATCATCACTCAACAGAGGACCATTGTTGCTCAACAGAACACCATCATTGTTTGATAAAGTACTATTGCCAGAATTCAATACTGCAATATTGAGTGAAATATATATACTAAAAGAAAGAATATCTTTCATATTTGATGTGAATCATGTTGAAAGCTCTGTGAGAAGAGCAGAACTATGATTCCATGCAGAAGAATACACAATCAAGATATTTAAAAGCCTAACAGATATACTAATAGACCCTATATTAGAGATATATAAGAACCTCCTATATAAAACAATTAAATGACTTGCTCAGCAAAGTAATGTAAAAGGGAATGACCTAAAACCTCCATGAATGAAATCTAACAAGCTATGCCTACAGCTCAATCAAGGAAACAAATGGATGACACAGGTGATGAATATCTGTACAACCTCTTATCTTGGGTAAAATCTCCATCTGATACATCTCCAATAATAATGCAAGGCAATACCCTTGACAAACATCAAACACCAATCAGAGGAATATCATTTCCTGCTGAACTAACTTTATTGGAGTCAAGTATTACAACATACTCAACCCAACAAGCCTTAGATAAGCTATTTTCCCCAAAAAGGCTGGTGAAAATGATAATGAATATTCTTGTCATCTGGAAAGTTAGATACTGGTACTGACTGCCCTCAATAGAGTGATTCTCAATGCCTCTATCACCCAACCAAAACCTATACAGAGTTCAGAAAAACACTGTTAAAATTGATCTTAAAATTTAAGTAGAATCAAAAAGGAAAAAAACCCTGACCCTAGGCTATCTAAATCCAGTATAGGATAAGCTGAATACTAGAGTAATTGAGTGGCACTTCAATAGATGCAGAACAAAGATCTTCAAATGTATGAAAGGTCTAAAATTCTAGATTAAGGCATCTGATTCATAAAATAACTCCTATAGATGAGAAGGCCCTTAAAGATGATGACATTAGATAGGGCATACTACAGCCATGATAACTGTTGTCACAATTGCCTGCAGCTCATACAGCTGTATTAAGGGAAGCAGTCTTAGCTATGTCCCCATACAGCCTCCAATAGCATCTTGACCACCAAATAGTCATAGAAACTAGCAAGAGGAAAATCTTGACAAAAGGGAGAAACTTTACTAAGAAACTTTACTAATCTCCTAAAAGACTAAGACAAGGATATTTCCTCATCAGAAATGTACTGCTAACCTTTGGGTTCCAGGCATTGCAAACACTATTTACAACTATACATAACTGATGCATAATCAATTAAGTGCAACTATATGAGAGTATCTCTCACAACCCTTTGAATTTCTAGAAGGGTAAAGGCCCAGAGATAGATAACCTTCTACTAAGAAAGGCTTAGAGCCTTACAGTAGAAGTTCAAGGTTTAGTGACATTAAAAACTTCATATTGGCACTTTGCCTAGACCTTGTATTAAAAAGCCTAGGTGAAATAGATTATGCATGGGACAGACTGTAGCTATTTACCTTACCTTACTACCTAGCTAGAGAAGGCCAAACAAATAATCATTCAGCATATTATAAATGTCAACTGAACCAAGTTTGATTGGACTTTCAAGAAAGCAATCCTCACTCTATATGATTACTTTTTGCTATCTACATCTATGCATAAAGCAAGAGAAAAACTTAAATGAATCCATTATAACCCTTACATTAGAGTATAAGGATACTATGACTTCACCATGGATAATGAACAGTACATGACTATGCATCCTGATGACTACACCTTTATTGAGTTATTTCTGGAAAGAATACCTGAGGACATAAGGATAAACCTACTATTTTATTGAGGTCTGTCTACTAAAGTGAACTTACTAGATAAGTTTCTTGCCTACATAGTCTCATACAAAAGCTAATGGAAACTGATGTCATATTACCATCAGGCTCTTCATCCAAATAATAGGAGGTAGAAGCCCTAATGTATAATAATTATCTAGCACCAATTTGAGATCAATCCAGATCTCAAACAGCATTTATACTAAAAAAGATAGTAAATAGATGAAAGCAGATGCATATTCAAAAGTTACAGCAACTCTCAAATAACTATAAACATAAGATGGCTTGACTGGAATATAGTCAAGCAACCACCAAGGTATGAGGCAGCCTAGTAAACCACTGGACCACAATGCCAATAAATCTGTTAATATAGTAATATGCTATTGCTGTGGCAGTAACTAGTATGCTAGCTCAGACAAATGCCCATTGAAGGGTAAGCCCTCACAAATCCAAGCTGCCCATTGTTACGACCTTTGTTATGCACTCAGGTTGCAACTAAGGCAAAGGCTTGAGGATGAGCAAAGGGGAAAAAACTAGTTGGTAAAGCATAAGGAATACAGGTGCTCTACCTAAGATTTATATACAGCTAAAGGGTGTAACTAAGAATAGGTGAAACAGAAGGGTGAGTAAGGCTACACACCATGATGAGTAAGTTGGTGTGTCGCAGTAGCAACATCAAGGGGCTGATACAACATATGAAACACTGTGATCACTCAGCACCTCTAAGTATAGATGAAACGTATAGATGAAACTGTAACACCCACATAGTAATATCTGAAGACAAAATAGTCAAGCAGAAGATGACTAGCCTAATTATGAGAGAGAGGAGGATAACATTGACAAAGATTATGCATCAACACAGTCCTTAGATAATAGATATGCAGAAGTAACCATCATTGAGTCTGACAATGGATCTGACAGTGAGGACATGAACTTCCTTGCAGATTGATGATACTTCCACTGAGAGTAAAATAAATGTGCTTACTAGTTATTTCAAGAAAGATGAGACTTGAAATCAGCAGATTCAAAGAGTTACTCTTCAAACCAACAAAGAAGAGATTTTACATCTACAAATTGTCCCTTGCAAGAAGCAATGTCTCATATTGTACAGTAGGGGACAAAACTGTTCCAATGTTTTGAACAACTCAACAAATCAGTTAATAACTCAAGTACTACTGTG